>APFE031107292.1:6439-25371 GCA_000404065.3 Pinus taeda
AATGACTCATTAGACACTGACATGATAATGAAAACCCTCTGAATGATGATAGACTCAGCTGAATAGTGACATAGATTAACATTTGGGCAACTTGGAAAAGAGTGAGAGCAAACCCTAGACCTAATGCCTAGTGACCAAATTTTGCTTGAAGACTCACTGAAATGACAAAATTTGACCTTGACATTTCAAAATCACTTTGTAAGAGCATATTTGATCACTGGAGGAAGGCTGGAAAGACTGACACTAACACCTCCAACGCTGATGAAGGTGATCTGTTGACCAGGTAACATGCAGTATCCACCACCTTTTCCCAGAATTCATGTCCTAACTCGACACCACTGAGCATGCTTCTTGCCCTTTCCATCAATGTCTTGTTCATTATTTCTACAAATCCATTTTGTTGAGGTGTATATGGAGTAGTATTTTTCCATGCTATACCACACTTCTTACAGAATTCTTCAAATTCCTTATTGCAAAACTCTCCACCATTATCTGTCCGCAGCACCTTTATCTTCTTCTCTGTCTGGTTTTCCACCAGAGCCTTAAATTCTTTAAACCTGTCAAAGACTCAGATTTCTTCTTAAGGAAATATATCCATGTATTCCTTGAGAAGTCATCTATAAATGATACATAGTACACAGACTTACCCAGTGATGGAACCTTCACAGGTCCAAACATATCAATGGTGCACAAGCTCTAATATTTGTTTCGTCCTCTTACCACTAGAGGGGAAACTCACCCGATTCTGCTTCCCATATACACAATTTTCACAAAAATCAAAATCCAGAGAGCTATTACTCATACCTTCTACCATACCTTTACCATGAATTATTCGAAGGCCCTTCTCTCCAATATGTCCAAGCATTTGATGCAACAACATGGTCTTCTCTCCAGAGACCACTAGATTTTCTGCTCCACTTTCAGGAACCACATAACTGTTGCACCCATCAATAACAGTGCTACCTTGCAGCTTGTACATAGTTCCAATCCAAACTCCCTGCATCAGTACTAGTGCTCCCCGAACCATTTTGTAGGTATCCTTCTCGAACATTTTTTTTACACCTGCATCATCTAGCTTGCTTATAGAAATTAGATTTCTGGCTAATGCAGGAATATGTAGAACACGTAGAAGCGTTCTAACCCTTCCACCTTGCAACTTCAACTTTACTTTTCCATAACCAATGATTCTAGCCTTTCTATCATCCCTCAAGAAGACATCACCACCATCATATTTCTCATACTCACAGAACCACTCTCTATGGGGAGTGAAGTGAAAGGATGCACCTAAGTCAATCAACCATGCCTCATGATCTACATCTATACTTGAAGAAGCCAAGTACACATCCCCACCTTCATCTGAGATGCTTTTCACCACTACAAAAGGAGCCTCATCAGATCCCTTTCCTTTGTCAGGAACTTTAGATTTACAATCCCTTTTGAAGTGGCCTTCCTTTCCGCATTTCCAGCACACCACATTTACAAGTTTTCTTGGAGATTTAGATCCCTCTAGATTTAGATCTCCCACTCAGTGACTTATTTTTGTTTCTATTTTGGGACTGTCCTTGTACAGACAAGGCATCACCATTCTGGCTCTCCATATTTTTCCGTCTCATCTGCTCTGTCAACAAGGTTGAGACTATTTCATCAAACTGCAAGGCAGTTGCATTGCTACCTATTGCAATAACCAGACTATCCCACGAATTTGGACACAACAAACTAATGCACTTATCTTCATCTAAAATTTTAATATAAACAGATGCTAATTGACTTACCATAGTATTAAATGCATTCAGATTCTCTCTCACCAAGTCTCCATCTTTCATCCTCAGGTTATACAGCTTTTTTCACAAGACGAGTTTATTCATGAGAGACTTAGATTGGTACAACGTCCCTAACTTGTCCCACAAATCCTTTGCCATAGCTTCCCCTGATACATTTAGCAATACTGAATTTGAGACACACAATTGTATTGTGTTCTTTGCCTTCCGATCCAACTTCTTCCATTCTTCATCGGACACTCCCGTTGGTTTAGTACCCAGATCTACCGCGATCCATTGATCTTTATCCACCAACAGATCCTCCATCTTGAATTTCCACAAATCAAAACTCTGACCATTAAATTTCTCGATCTCTATCTTTCCACTGCTCACCATCTTCTTTCACCACCAGAATCGATCTCGTAGATCTCCCACTGAACAGGGTCTACCATAGGCCCGAGCGAAACCCCTCAGCAACAAAGGCGTTCCCTTGAAGCCAAAACTACTCTAGTACCAAATGTAGGTTTTAACCCTGTACAGAAATTACCTACGTATGAATTCTAAAACATAGAAAATAAACAATGCAAGAGAGCATAACACATAAAACACATATACACAGAGATTTCCCCTGGATCCCAAAACTGGGACTACCAGTTTGATTTTTCATTATGTTCTTTTCAATGTTATAATACATATTTATACATGCCGAAGCATCCAATACCATGGACTGAAAACCATTGCGTCCAAAAAAACATGTGCGAAAATCATGCACAAAACCATAAGTGGGTCTGCCTAACCTAACATAGGGTCCAAAACCAAAATTTTCTGGGGCGCTGCCTCGGACTCCATAAAGTGGGGTTATGGGTACACCTCAAACCCCTTGTGACCCCCCCCCTCTGCTACACAATTGACGTAATGAAGGGGGGGCTCCGCCCCCCTATAACCCCCCGGATAACTATGTGGAATAGTCATGGAAATAATATAACACAACCCAACAAACACAAGACCAAATATTTTCTATGCACTTAACCAACTTAGTCAAGCGATGGTTAGGCCTACCAAGATGTATTGCAAGGTGGAAAATCATGTATTGAGATACCTCAAGGGCACTACTCAGTATAGATTATGGTACATACAAAAAAAGGGAGTGAATACTCAAGGCTTCATGGATGCAGATTGGGTGGGGAGTCCATCCGACCGAAAAATCACATCATGAGGTATTTTTAGTATTGAGTCAGCAATAGTTCCATGGTACAACAGGAAACAGAGATTGGTTGCACTCAGTTCAATAGAGGAAGAGTACATGGCGACAAGTTAGGAAATGTGTGAGGCCATCTGGATGAGGAAGATCCTGGTTGGTTTGTTTGGTCAACAGATGGATCCAAATGTGATTTTCTACGATAATCAAAGTTGTATCAAACTCTCTGAAAATCTATTTTTTCATGATAGGTCCAAGCACATTGACATTTGATATCATCGTCTCACAGATTGTGTATTAAGGTAGATCATGTTGTTAGAGTACATTCCCACGAAGGTGCAAGATGCTGACATTTTGACAAAGGCATTGTCAAGATGTAAATTCGAGTTTCAAAAAGACAGGATCGGGGTAGCATATAATCCCTTTCTTGTTGAGAGGGAGTGTTGAGAAATGGCAACAAGAAATTCCAATTTAATTTGTCCTTGAATTAAACTATGAATTAAAATCAAATTCTATTCTCATAACAACTTGTAAATAGTTAATTAAGTTTAATTAACTTAATTAGCTTAGGAATTTGGAGTTGGAAGTCTTTCTATAGTCATGTATATGTTTTCCCTAAATTTTAGGGGTCTAGGATGAGTTTATTTGAGTTGTAATTAGATTAACTCATTTTATTAAGTTATGGTAAGCTAAATTAGTTCTAACTGTTTGTGGAACTAATAGAGGACTAACAATCAATTGGTGCACTGGTGCATCCACAAATGCTACTCCAGTTAACTGAAGTTTCCCTCATGAGAAACTCATGCATGCCAGTTCAGAGAAATACCCAGTTGAGACTAGAGTGCAGGGACAATGTACTATTAGTTGTATGATTTACTGAGTTGTAAATATCATGCATGCAATCAGAGAAGGACCTATGTTTGGATTGCGCAGTTTTGGAAGAATGAATTCCCTTTAAATACGAGCTATTCATTTTAGGAATTGCACAATGAAAAAGGGGCTTGGAAGGCAGTGGAAATTGGCTAAGTGTCGGCTAATAACAGGCTTGTGAGGTAGAGAGTTGAGCATAGTTGTGTGGAATTGTTATAGTGAGAACAAGCTTTTCATTTTCACTCATATTTTTTATTTAATCCAATACAGATAGGTGGGGTTTTGAGTGGTGGGTTTCCCTAGGAAAACTTATTGTGTTATGTGTCATTGATTTGTCTTCTTCTTATTCATATTGTTTTCATCGATCTATTGGCTTCCACTGGTTGAATGTAGAAGTAAATTCTTGTCCTGTGCTTTGGTAAATTGCATGAGCTTATGAATCTACAGGAAATACTACAATTAAGAAAATAGTCATGGAATAAGGTCATGAAGGATTAAAGACTTAGCACTTGGATATAATGAATTTAGGGTGACAATCCAAACATCTATGTATCCAAATATGGAGCTACACTGCATCCAACTAGAGTAAATTCCCATTATAGGCCTCATGTTTCTCCATTAGGACCTTTCACATGACAATTTGATTGCGAATACAAGTCTAGTTTTTTGTAATACTTAGTATATATGCTTTGTATGTTGTAACCATCTGGTACATGGGGTCCTTTCTATTCATATATATCCCAAATGGAAATACACATCAAACACACCTCCTCCTCTATTGATTCAAATTCATTTTGAACTATGAGTGGATTCTACACCATAAAGGTCGTAATCGATGACTTGGATCCTTTTTGTTCATGGAAGATGAACTCTCACAGTTGAACCGTCAAATTCTATGACTTGGACCCATCCAAGACATGAGTGCAATCTTGTAAAGAGAAAGAAATGACATGATTGATTCTAAAAGGAGAGCATTGGAGCTCAATGCCTAAGAATTAAGAACTACCAATAAGTCAAGTTGAATCATCATTAATGTAATATAGGAGATATTTTGATGAAGGATGTAAAGACTAATGGCTTTAAGCACCCTCTCAAGAAATGGAATTCCCAACCAAGATTTCAAAAAATAAACCACCTGCAAATGAAATAGAGTGCCATTGAGAAACCACTAAACAAAGCTCACTTGAACTTAAGGTAGAGGGATGTAATGACTAGAGAAGTGAGCTAAAGAAAAACCCATCCTTTCATCTTGTCCATGTTGAGATTTGGTATCTTGGGAGGTACTCTAAGCCTTAGGGTTTGGGGTTTGGAGGAAGAAGCATTACAAAAGTGGTTTGCGGGCTTAGAACCTAAGGTTGGGGTTTTGTACTCGAAGATGTGGGGCCAAAATTAAGAGGAGGTTGAGTGATTTGACACATGGAGATGTTAGAGGACCCTTAGAGGAGAAAGGGGCACTAAAAATCACTCAAATTAGAGGTCTTTAATGTGAGATATTAATTTTTATATGTTGCTAGTGGTTTTTGTGGCACACAAGTCAGGTTGACTTGGTGTTTAAGAGTGCCACAAGGGCAGTATATGACACCAAGTGTATCCACATCTTAGCATATAAATATGATGCATGTGTGGAGGAAAAAGGCACATACAATATGCATCTCTCATAGAGAACACATCTATGAGGTAATCACCGCTAGGAGAAGGAAGGATGTGGAGGTAAGGGACATGTTTGAATTTTTTATTGGTCTTGCGAGTCCAAATTAGGAGTAGGAGGAATTTGCATGCTTGAGGGAGGTTTGGATTGATTTTTGGAATGGTTTTGTGTGGGTTTCCTCTCTGCAATAAGGATACAATGTACAAAACTAGAATAGTAGGCCATATGCCCTATTACAGGGGGTTGTGAGACTTATTTGGGGCTGGTAGTTAGCCCAAAACAATAGCAAGTGAGGGTAGAAATAGGAGAAGGGAGGCCGCAACAGTGGAGGAGGTCTAGAGGTGAAAAAGGAGTGTTGTTGCAGCTTGTTAGTAACCCTAACCAATGCACCAGACCTACAACATTTTACAATAGTCCATGAGAATGAAAGGTATGTAGTTGTTGATGTGTTTGTGTTGAGTAAATTCTAGTGGATGAGTAGTCCCAATTGGATTAGTTGGATTTCACACTTGTGGAATGTTGGAGGGCGGCGTGAGAGTAGATCACATTGGCCCTAAGTTCATTGCATTGAAGGAGTAATGAGATGCTAGGAGTTGCAGAGTTGATGAGCTCATTGATTGATCTTTGAAGGAATAAAGAAGGATGCCATAGAGGAGCATTTTGTAGCCCAAGTTCATTGTTGGAGAAGGGACATTTGAAAGTGATAGGTGGTAGCTCTCCTACCCTATGTTTGTCTTCATTGAAGTAACATAAGAAGATAATAGTGGGAAGAAGTCCCTAAGTAGCTGAGGAGAAACAATGGGCAAGAAAACTCAAAAGTGTTGTGGCCTTGAAGGACTAAGGAGCAGCTAGTGAGTGTGAAGACCATATGTGTTGGTTGTAGATGGACTTATGGTCAGCTAGAGGGAAGATTGGAGAGCTGAGTTCAGTGGTGTAAAGGGGTTGGTGCATTGATAGAGGCAGTGCCGGAGAATGGAAGCGAAGGACATGTAGTGTGCCCAAGATACAATCGATAAGTCGTTATGGTGTGCAAAATTAGCTATATGATCATTGTATCTTGTTCTTGTATTCTTGTACTAGTGGATATATGAGGGCCATTATCCCTAGTATGGGAGCCCTAGACTGTTGTATTATTAGATTGTAAACATAACGAAGTTGTGTTCATACTGAAATTGTAAAAAATTGTGTATATTTTGTGCCCTAGTAAATTCACTATTGTATATTATTTTTTTGTGCAAAGTAATCTCGTTTGATACTTGGATTGGTAGCATGAGTGATTTAAGATTTTTCCTAGACTCCGGTATCATGGAAAAACAATAGTCCACTCTCTCTTTAGTCATACATGAGAAAGAGCACCAAAGTATCTAAAATCAAATCAACACAAAACAAACTTACATACCATAAAAGAAGACTCCACTCATGCCCAAAATTATACAAATGTTACAAAGAAATAAATGAACTTTCACTTATCTCCTTAAGTCTTGAGGGAGTTGTAACAACAACAAAAGAAAATCATGACCTCAGGTTAATCCCTTAGTGCATCCTAGGAACCATCAAAGGAAACAATTTGCCCTAATAGTTAAAAGGAGTATCAAAAGGAAACAATTTCCCAAATAAAATGTCTTAAATCGTTATTCTTTGCAACACATTTAGGTATGCAAAATGATACATTCTTTGCAACACATTTAGGTATGCAAAATGATACATTATTTACTTTCTGAAATTACGAATAACACTGAAGATATTTCTTATCTTCACAACAAATTCCTTATTGAGAAAAAAATATTTTATTTATTTTCTTAACGATGAACCACATTAGATGGTTTGAAACATGTGGACAAAAATTTGATGATGTGATTTTTACGGAATTTTTTTTACATTTTATTAAAAAAAATATTAATAACATAAAATGCATACACTCTTTCACTTTCACTATCAATCCATAATTCCCTGGGCATTTTAATGTGAGCATTAAATACAATTTATAAAAACTTTTACTTTTTATGTCAAAGTAAAAGAGTTATCACCCATATATATTTTTACATGAGAGAATTGCCTATTTCCTTTTATTTTCAAGATCAAAATTGATGTGTTATTTATATATATATTAAAATATTAAAAAAATTATTTCAATATAACTATATGCGCTTACGAATAAAAAGTATTTGAAAATAAATAAATAAATTCTTATAATTCAAATATTTCAATTATATATTATTTAATATAAAGAAAATGAGCCAGTCTTTCCATGTTTAAAATGGAGTTAACCTAAAGTTAAAATGTATATTTCAATGCACGTTGTTTAATGATGTTTTAAGACAAATGGTGAATTGAAATTCGATAAAAATTCGAATTCCATATTTATAAGGAGTTAGAGAAATAAGAAGGCTTTTCACACGTGTTGAGATGGCCGAGTTGGTCTAAGGCGCCAGATTAAGGTTCTGGTCCGAAAGGGCGTGGGTTCAAATCCCACTCTCAACAGAGCAAATTTTTTTGAAAATTCTACCAATTTAACACTACCAATCCACCAAATTTTATCTTCGAACTTATGAGAAGAGCCTAAGCAGGCTTTACCAATGCATAGGCCAAAATTTTACCAATTTAACACTACCAATCCACCAAATTTTATCTTCGAACTTATGAGAAGAGCATAAGCAGGCTTTACCAATGCATAGGCCAAAGGCATAATAAAAAAGTGGGATTTATTAATATTTTCAAACTTATGAGAAAAGCATTAGCTGGATTGAATATGATTTTACCATTAATATTTTCAAACTTATGAGAAAAGCATAAGCTGGATTGAATATGATGAGGAATATCAACTCATAAATAATGATACAACTCATGTAATATTAATAACATTTTATAACGAGGAATATTATTGAATATGTATAAAATAAGTGGGAGTTAAATATCCAATACAGTTTTTTAATGAGTAATTGTGTTTGATCTTTTTATCTTACAAAGTTTTTATTAGTATCTTTTAGAAATCATGGATAGTGAACTTTACCAAGTTGTCTTATAATCTTCATAAGTGTAGTTGGCAAGTTGAATTGTTGAGTTCCACTTCCGAACTCCCAAATCACAAATCACGAATCTCCCCAATTCAATCTCCCCAATTCAATTTTGCATGTCACTCTCATGTCTTTAACAACTAATGAGAAATTCTTTCTTACATCAACAACTTCCAAACTAATTAAACATAAGTTTTACTTCCAGTTGATTTCTTGAATATACAATTCCATATTTGCCATCACTAAAATTCCATATTTGCAATCACTAAACTACTGATAATCCTATGAATGTGCTTCCCTTAACCAAAATATAAATAAGAAATATTCAAGTAAATTCAAACATCAATTTAGGTAAAAATCCTTTTGGAATACTAAACTATTGAGGGAATTGAGAAAATTAATGAAAGTGGTATATGGTATATGGGGAATTGAGAAAATTAAGGTCATAGTGGTAGTCTATACCCTGCATGCATTAGTCCACCTTTTTGTTCAGTTTAATAATCGATGCACCAGAAGCATGCCTACACCAATAAAGTAATGCTTGAAGTTAAATTAAGAATTAAATTTCCAATAAAGTAATGCTTGAAGTTAAATTAAGAATTAAATTTCCAATAAAGTAATGCTTGAAGTTAAATTTTTTACTTCGTTGACATTTTGATTCATAGTACAAAACTATTCGTTAAATACTTTCTATATTTCATTGATCTTCAAACGTGGGAGGAGAGCACTGGTAGGCTTTCCCAACGCATGGGCATAGGCAGAGGCATAATCAAAGTGTTTTGTGCAAAAATATTAAAGAATAAAAGGTTGACTCACAATTTAATTGTGTTAAGGGGGATTTTTATTATGGGTAACATTCAAAAATATATTTTTTAATATTAATTTTAAAGATACATTTTAATATTTATTTATATAATTTTTTTAAATATATAATAAATAATTATAAACTATTAAAATATTTATAAAATTTATTTATTATTTCAATAATTTTATATATAAAATTAATTTTATGTTAAATATTATGTAATAATTTATAATTTTATAAATTAATATTATTAAAAATTCCAAATAAAATTAGAAGAATAATTTAAACTAAAATAAAATAGAAAAACGAAATTGAAAAATAACTTCCAGTAATATCTCAATATTAGGAAATCCTAAATATTTTTTTTTTTGCTAAGTAAAGACTGAACTATTGAATTAAAAAGAGAAAAATTATGTACAAGAGGTATACACCTCTGAGAGCCGTGAAACAGCTCTCTGTCAAGAAATCGTCATTACATCAGAGATTGCTGCCTGACAGAGCCAGAAGAACAAAATTTCAAAAAGAGAGGTATGGAACTGGAGTTGTCCAACCTGGACCGTAAACCTAAGTCTTGGACAGACTATCAACCATAGAACAGAGACCGAGTTTACAGCGCTGCATCGCATACGAGAACTAGGACTGAACAGAAAAATGCAAAAAAGAGGCGAATTGCCTGAGAATCGGCTTGCCCCAGAGAGCCTTGTGATCATTTGCTGCTGCCCTTTTTCGCTTCAGCCTCGCGTGCTAAAGCTCGTTGCTTCCTTTCCTCAGCAGCCTGAATTGGGTCGGGCTCCCAGGAGATTTCGACACCTTCAGGAACGTCTTCAATTCGGTCATAGCCAGGCGGAAGTTTGAGGTAGAGTTTGTAATCCAGCGAATCTTCTTCTTCAGCAATACGCATGCCACTGCCAGTAGAGTCCATCTGCGTTTTCTTTGAGCCTTCGACCGAGGCCATGAGAGCTTTGCGCTTGAGACTGCGAAGCTCTTTGGCAGCTTCTGCCTGCTCGGCCGAGGGAAAGTCTATGCTGTCATCCTCCATGCGACTCTGAACCTCTGGGATGTAGGAGGTGTCCTGTGCTTTGGACGAAGTATCAGAAGAGGTGGGCGTTTTCTCCCCTGAAGCCTGGTTGCTACTATCCTCTACCTCATCTTCCTCTTCGAAGATGACTGTGATGCGAGCGCGAATAACAGGCTTGTTGGTCCGACGTCGATAGCTAAGAGAAGCTATTTGGACAGCATTGTCCAAATCTCCGGAAGGCGTAGAGGCACCAGAGGGTGGCGGAGCGCAGGCTAGTGGAGAAATCCTCCTCGGATTGGGCGGAGATTTCTGTTTCGTGCCACTGGATTGGCTGGAGTGCCCTCCCCTGCGAGGAGACTTGTAACCACCGCGAGGAGCCATGGGAGGAGAAGAAAGCTTGACACGACTAAACCAACAAGAATTTACAGAAATATACCTGCCCCCAATTCTGCAGCTGCCGCAGATATCCTGCACATTCGCCTGAGTGACGCTCACGATTCTAACCACAGGGCATGAAATGGCGACGCGGAAGGGGATTCCATCTGCCGGCAAGATCTGAGCAATTCCTTGGGCAGTTGCAGGGTTAGAATCATAACCAGAACGCTTGCCAGAACAGAGATAAGGAGGCGCCATGATGAGGGTTCTGGTAGCAAAGCCTCGGTAACCTGCCTGCCTTAAAGACCCTTTAATGCTCCGACCTGTACTATCACCCAAGACGCAAGCAGAGCTCATGGCTCCCACCTGGCGGAAGCGTGAAGCCATGTGGCTTGGGCGTGGGGGATTAATACTCTGCATGACGAACAATATCACCCGCATCCGGGTAAATCCTAAATATTTTCATAACCAATAAATTTCACAATTTTTTTCAACAATGTCATAATATATTGGACTTACTATCATAACAAAATAAATGTAAGCATAAAATTTGTATTTTTGTGTAAACGGTTTCTCTACAATAATGGAGAGAGGAACACTTGCAAAGTCCACGTACTTCCTCAAAAGGGAAAGACCACAAACATTTAAAGGTGATTGGCATTCGAACTCTTATGGTGAAATCTGCGATTTTATGAGTCACTAAATCAAATATGGAACATGCAGAGTTGCGGGGTAGCAAGTCCCTGCCACTAGATTTTAGAAGGCGATGCATCGATGAACTGTATTGCATACATAGTAGAAGTCGCTTTGTTGGTTCCTCAATAATAGACATGATATATTATCTACGAATAGGATGATTGTTTCTCTTGCTTAAATGGTTATCCCTAATGCTTTAAAGCCTATGCTTTCGATGGGTTTATCTGTGTATCAACAACCGAAAATGGTTGAAGTTTGTCCATATCTCAATTTAATGGCCCATTCCAACATTTTATCATTCAAATGATTCACAAGCTTTAGGATGATTCACAAATGGATAGAAATGATGACCATAGACTTAGCAAATGAATACAAATGATGAGTACCAACATTGTTTCCAAAGAGATATCCATTAATGAACGACACTGATCCGAAGAAACTACAATAAACATCACATCCAAAGAATATATTTAACTGCCAAAAAAACATCGCGCGCGCAACTGCCCAACTGGAGCCTGCGCTGACCTAGCTGCCGTTGCCCCTGCAAATCCCTCTCTCGCCAGTCTCCTGCTACTGAGGCCAACCAGACCATGCAACCCTCTGAGGAGGGAGATCCTCACTCTTTCATGCAATTAGGGAATGAAAAAAACACAGAAGCCTTCGCATCTCTAATCACAGAGAATGGAGCTCCAAGGAACAGGCCATCAGTCAATAAATTTGTAAAGAAACTTGAAAGTATCCTAGAGATTTCTCTCCCTCCAGCACTTCCAAGAAGAGCAGCCATCTCTCTGACAGAACGCGGACTTGTTGGACAGTTCATAGGGCTATGGCCTTCACCCAAATCAGTGCAAAAATGGATGGAAAGAAACTGGAATGCAACCACATAAGGGAAGATAGCAATACGATTATGAGGAAGGGGATACTACACCTTTCTCATTGAAACAAAGGAGGACAGAGATCTGATATTTAGAAACGGACCTTACTTCATGGACATCAGAGGTTTATACCTGAACAGGTGGATGCTAGACTTTGATCCTTAGATGGATGTCCCAAATGCAGTGCTTGTGTGGGTCAGGCTCCCGCATCTTCCTTTACACTATTGGGGAGACGAATCTGTAAAGGCTATAGGAAACACAGTGGGAAAATATATTGACAGATGTGAGCCAAAAGACAACATGCACGCGTGCACAAGAATATGTGTGGCAGTAGATCTCAGAAAAGGCCTCCCAGAGGCAATGAAGATCAAGGTCGACCAGTGGACACACATTCAACAGCTGGAATACGAGCAAATACCATTTAAATGCAAGGTATGTCACGAGCATGGTCATTTTGCAAATAAGTGTCTTAAAAAAATAAAGCATGAAAATGTAGAAGAGAAAGAACCTACATGGGAACAAGTGAAAAGGAAAAAACCTACCAATAAGTAGACTGCATCAAATATCTATCAGTCCTAAGAAGCAAACGAAAGAACCTCAACCTCCAGTGAAGGTTACTCGTCCTGATCACACAACTCCGAATCCTTTTAAGCCATTAAAAGACTCTTTTGATCCACCCTCTCCCAGATCCCCACCTTCAAACCCCATCTCTTTAGCTTTCATATCCTCCCCCAACCCTATATCCTCTCCACCTCCTCCCTCAGTGGACCACATTCTAACTAGAAACAAAGCCAAAGAAATCCCCCAAGCTTGGGATCAACAAAAAAAAGTGGGAAGGAAATCCAATAAAGAAATCAGAGATGAGGCAACAACTAAAGAAATGGCCCTAGGAACACAAGGCCACAACAATTCCAAGAGACCATTGGTTGTTGGGAAACTAAGCTAAAGAACCTAAGGATGCACTTAAAAAATTAGGCAAGAGAAAATGATCTCTGGGACAAAGCTAGGAAAATCAAATTGCAAAAAAAAAAAGGATAATCTTTGTAAGGAAAAAGAGAACAAGGAAGAAAGTAAGCAAGATCATATACAAGAAAAGGAAATATATCTGGAAATATATAAGAAAAATAGGAAAGAAGAAGAGGAAAGCATACTGAAATCAAGACACCTCTGGCCAAAGTCCGGAGACAAAAATACAACCTTCTTTCATAATACAATGAAAATAAGGAGGTCAAAAAATCAGATTGAACAGATTCAAGTAAATGGTCAAGAAATAAAAAAAGTTGAAGCAATAAAAAATGCAGCCCATAAACACTTTAAAGAACTCCTCTCAATAAGTGACCGTAGACAGCTAATGAAGAAATTTTGCAGCATATAAAAAAATAAGCGACCAACAAAACAGGGAATTAGATAAAGAAATTACTGAGGAAGAAGTCAGAGAAGCTGTGTAGAATCTCCATCCTGATAAGGAACCAGGTCCAGATGGATTTACAATGGCCTTTTACAGACAACATTGGGAAATTATCAAAAAACATCTAATGAGAATGCTCAAAAATGCTTTCCAAAAAGGAAAGATTGGAGGAAATATAAAATCCTCCTTCCTAGCCCTCATTCCCAAAGAACACAATCCTACAACTTTTAATAGATATAGGCCAATCTACCTTTGCAACTCGTCTTATAAGATACTCACCAAAATTCTAGAAAACAGAATGAAAAAATTACTTCCGGAGATAGTTTTAGATAACCAAGGAGGATTTGTCCCCAAGAGGCAAATCACAGACAATGTGATAATTGTTCAGGAGGTTATTCACAACAATATCCAAAGAAAGAAGAGAGGAATGATTGTTAAGTTAGATATGGCTAATGCTTTTGATAGAGTTAACCATAACTTTCTTGCAGTAGCTCTCAAAAAGTTTGGCTTTTCAATAAATTTTATAGAGATTATCTAGGCATGTATATCAAATCCATGGATAGCTCCAATAATCAATGGTTGACCCAGTAAAATTTTCCAAAGCACACGAGGCCTAAGGAAAGGCTGTCCACTTTTTCCATTCTTGTACATCATCATGGATGAATCGCTGAGTGCTATGCTAGAAAATCAGAGAAAAGAGAAAAAAATAACAGGGATCCAAATATCGAGAGGAGTCAAATATATAAACCACTCTCTCTTTGCAGATGATACCCTTCTCATAGGTGGGGCATCCTGCTTTATAGCAAGACAATTCAAAAAAGTCTTGGATGAATTTCTCCCAGCTTCAAGAGGAATTTTAAACAACTCCAAATGCAGGATTTATTGCTGAAATACCCTAACAAAAAAATGCATCGTATCTCACAAATACTGTAAATACATTTACAATTAAATTGGAGCCACTTCACTTATCTTGGGCTGCCTTTAGCAAAGGAAGTGGTAAAATCAGAAGTTTGGAACAAGCAAGTGGAGAGAATGAGGGAAAAAATTCAGAACTGGGGAGTGATGTGGCTCAACCTGGTAAGAAGAGTGACATTGATTAAAGCACTTCTCTCAGCCTTGCCTATATATCAGTATGCAATCATTATTGCTTTGGCAAGTGCCCACAAGAAAATGGAACTGATAATTAGAAGCTTTCCCCGGCAAGGAGGAAAACAAGATAATAAAAAATTCAGCCTTGTTAGATGGGATCAAGTTACTCTTCCCTATGAAAAAGGAGGTATAGCAATACGCCTGCCAGGACAAATGAAAATTTCTCTAGGGACAAAAATTATTTGGAGAATGATAAATGGGAATGGTCACTGGTGGGAAAAAGTTCTAACAATGAAATACTTAAATTTTCATAGAACAAAGCTGCTCACAGATTTTATTCCGAACAGGCCATGCACCCAAATCTGGAAATTGGTTAAAAGGATAATTCCTCTTATTAGAGATCAAATATCCAAAAATCCAGGGAATGGCAAAACAATTTCTATCTAGGAGGATAGAATAATGGGGAAAAACCCCTTAAATTAGCAACAAAATTTAAGAGGACTTCAGAGATGGATGGAAGAGCAAAGTTTTAACACTATTTATTCTATTTCTGGTTGGGATCAAAATAATTGGGTAAGATGGAAAAATCTAGCTACACCACCAAGACTAAAAATTAAGTGGGAAATTTTAAAAGTTCATCTGGCAGGGGACGCACCCATCAACAAAGAAGAGCAGGATGACTTTGTTTGGGACCCAAATGGAGGGGATTACACAGTGAAATCGGGGTACAACCTCCAAAAACTTCACAATCAAAATGATTGGAGTCTTTGGAAGGTAGCTTGGATATCAGAGAGTCTGCCCAAAATTAAAGTCTTCACCTGGACCCTTCTCCAAGCTAAAATTCTTACCTCTGAAAATTAAAAAAAGAAAGGAATACGAGGGCACTCAAAATGTGTCATGTGTCAAAAGGAGGAAGAAACAATCCAACACCTCTTCATAAATTGTATGGTGAGAGAGTGCTAGAAACAGGAAACAAGTCCTTTGGAAATAAACATAAATCCAACAATTCAGTTGACAACTCTTCATAAAAATTGGGATAAAAGATATCCATATACAAAGAAAAAAAGGCAACAACAAATAGGATATGGAAATGTCTCCCTTCAATCCTGAGTTGGAAAATTTGGTTAGCCCAAAACAAATGCATTTTCAAAGAACAAAAGCCAAATCTAGGCAAGATCCTAGCAAAAACTTGGAGCCAAGTTGCAAAGATAATAAATACAAATGGAATCTAAAAAAATGGACTAGAACAATTTACAACAAGAAGGGAAAGACCGGTACAACAAAGCAATGTTAGAAAACAAAGAAAACGCAGAAGCTATAGCAAAAAATAAATAATTTCACACAAACAAGAAATGGAAATTAAGATTGGAGGATAAAGAATTTGCAAAATGGATAAAAGAACAGAAGAGACACTTTATTTTTTTTTAGCAGAGCTGCAAAAAATAACCTAGGTAAAGCAGAGGTAGATGGAGTTATACTAGATCCAAATGGAAAATAAATAATAACCTACGAATGGAGCCTTGGAGAAATGACAAACAACAGGGCTAAAGCATACAACCTTCTCCTAGGCACAAGGCTTTTAAAAAAAATGCAATCAAGGACCCTATAATAATAGGGGACACAGCTATCATAATAGCTGCATTGGATGCTAAAAGGGACTTCAAAAGCATAACCATCAACAAAATATATCAAAGGATCAAAACAAGTTTTGAAAGTTTGGAATAACCATAAAGCATGTCTTGAGAAACCAAAACAAGGACACTGATAGCCATGTCAACAAAGTAATTGACAGACTAGTTGGGATTGTCAAAGAGAATAATGAAGTTTATGAAGAAAGTATACCATGACCCCCTCACCCAGTATGAGGATCGAGAAAGAAGATATAGATCTGAAGAATATCACAAGAAATATTATAGGGGGGGAATAAAAATGAAGAATCAAAACATCAATTCAAGAAGGAGATTGCATGAGGAAAACAAATAATATATGTCAGCAGAGGTTCTCAACTGTAATCAGCCTTGCTCAAAGCACATGATTCTCATAATCCCAAAAAAGCTACACTATATGATGAATCAAGATTTCAATTGTCCTCCTCTCTGGGCGAAGATGGCATTAGTCATGTCAATCACGAACGCCTAGACCGTAATGGTATTGCAAGTAACAGTCAGGTCTCCACGTACACCTGCGCAGGCTCCCAGGCAACTCGAGACAGTATGGAAATCAACAGAAATAGGTCCCCACTCAACAGAGACCAATAAATTAGGAATATAAACCATAAAACACTAAAGAAATGCCACAAAGTAAGAGTGAGGAGATAGATGAAGAATCATCGCATAGGAACCATTGGATCTCGGAGATCAATGGATGAGGATTGACTTCAGTAGTAGTGGAAGAGGAACTCAGAGAAGCCATCGCAGCCATCGATGGTGGCATATCTATGGTCATCATGCGCTAACATGCTCAAGAGTTAGTCAAAGAGAAAAGGTGGGAATATAAGCAGGAATGGTATTTCGGGATGAGATTAAGCAGTAAGCGGTTTCAGGAGTGTTGAACTGGTAAATCCCCTCTGCGGACAGAGGCGATCCCACTAGCCCAACACGGGTCTAGCAACAATCACACAACGCTAACACGCAGGTTCCTAATTGCAAATTAGAGATCGATGATGATGGCCTACCTGGATTCCAACGCTAGTAGTTGTAGAAGAATCGACGCTCCCGTTCCTTTGCTCTGGCTGGTCACAATCCCCACGATCCTCGTGAACGGACACCTGTACATGCAAAGAATGATACAAATACAAGCATAAAATCCAATATATGCAATTATATATCAGTCAGAAAAGATATAACTCAATCACCATTATAAAGATACATGAGTGGAACCATAATGATAGTCATCTATTAATGAGTAAAAACAGAGAAAGATTACAACCAAGGTTCTGACGTTGAACCTCCTCTGACTGGGCAAGCAGCTACATACGCCTTGCAAAATGACCTCTCTCTCTCAGAATTTCGGCAGCATAACCTCCCTATACTTCACAATTCTCACTATCACTCTAGCATTACTTCAGCACTCACAAAGACTCTAGCAAAACTCCCTTGTTTAATGCATGAGGACGGCCATTTATAGATGAAGAAGGGAAGAAGATACATTGTACCAGGACACCTGTTGTAGATTGGCATTATCCCTGAAAAGCCACTCAGCATAGTTGTCATGGATAAAAATGACTTTCGCCTCTATCTTGAGGATTTTTCCTTCATAGAACTTCATGACAAGGGAGGAAAAAACATATGGATGCGTGCTGGCTAAAAATCATTGCCAAACTTAGGTGGCGCGGGGGTTGCTCTAGGACAGAGCGCCAATGGGCGCACCCCCTTTTGAGGAACTGAGTCATTGGCGTGGGTAAGACACTGTGTACCCGCGCTAATGGAAAAAGGGCACTTTTTAGGGATAATTTGCAAAAGGTGTCTTCAGGGAACATTAAGTACATACTCAGGGGAACACAATGCAAGTGTTTTTAGGTTATGTCACTGGTCATAGGTCCATAAATGTGTCCTCCAATGTACGAAAACAAGGGTAACTAGGACGGTGACCAACGGTAACCAATTACTGTGTAACAGATGCCCCCTAAAGCATGAGGCCCGAGAGAGAGAGAGGGGTGAAATGATTTACAAGAACATATATAGCTGTCGCCGAGAATCTGCATCGAGAGATACAATTGATAGTTCAAATACATGATGTATGTGGCATGGTCGCAGCCATCCATAAGAGAGTACATGATATTTAGATCCGTAGTATGGACGCAACCATCTGGTTAGGATCAATGAATTGACTCAGGTATGGTCGCAACCATCCAATGAATGAGTCATGTATATAAAATCACACCTGGATCACAACAGACACAATCCAGGGTCTTGGGCTCCACCTCGACCCGAACAGAAGTACAAGTTCAAGCATGTGAACATGTGAGCTGAAGTCGAACATGCATGAACATCGCCTGATTACCAGCCAATGATGAAAGTTGTTAACAGACGCGAGAGGTACCACCAATAATGACAATGGCCCTCAAGGTACTATAGGTACAACCTACGGCATGTGAATAAATGAGCCGATGTCGAACACCCGTAGAGTCATCCGATCGGAGGCCAATGATGAAAACCTCACGTCGAACACGAAGAACCT
>APFE031107292.1:31203-73247 GCA_000404065.3 Pinus taeda
ATGGATCAAAGGTTGCAAGCCTATAGGGGTCTCCCAATATATACTCGACGGTACGTGGGAGCACAATCCGTACTGGCACTTACCGTTTCATCGTGGAGGAATCACCCAACCACTCAACGATAAACTACCAGGTTTAAATACGTCGGAACACGTCTCTAACCTAGACCTCTAGAATATGTGCGTTATGTTCCAATGTGTTGTTAGGTTCATTCAATTCATTTTACGGTTTATCTTTAATTATGTTTCAGTTTTCGGTCCTACTGTATGTTATCTCTTGAAACTTCCTAAATGCAAACTATATGCGAAAAATGTATCGTTTCATTGAATGAACTCTATCTACGGGAGAGTTGAGATTTTCATACAAACAAAACGATTATAAAGATCCTAATGCAGCTAATAACAAGAAATGAAAATCTTTTTCTTTTTTTCCTTTTTAAAAGCAACAATTAATGAGAAATGCTAATTAATAAAAAGCAAAAATTCTTTTGTTTTTCTTTTCTTTTAGAATAGTATGATGCACTCCACAGATTGCAAGAGATATGCACGCAACAGATAATTCACTCAAAGGAATCCAGAACCAATTCTGAAACGTAAAAAATGACCTACCAAAGCAAAGAAAACACCAAGACTCTCAATGAACCATGTAATCTAAGTTCAAATGAAGTCAAGCAAGAAATAAACAAGCTAAAAGTTAGTTACTTGCAGCATAGAATGAAAAACTTGTACAACTACCAGAGGAGTATGGAAAACAATCAAAAAACTGACTGGATCATCAAACCATAAATCCCACAGAAGGCTTGACATGCAAAGCCACTAGGGCTAAGATATAAAATTGATAGGAAAAAAGCAAACAACTGAAGGATAAAAAGAACAACCAGTCACGTAAAGGTCCAACTAACTTCCAGAAGCTGTAAAAGATGCAAAAAGATACAAATCCAAGCTCAGAAGGCTGACAAACAAGCTAATTGAAAAAATTAACAAGTCTGGCGCGACTGTCAGACTGCAACTCGCGCTATTAAGGGATTGGCGCAGGTTGTCAGTTAGCAACAGGCGCCAACTGGCGCGACTGTCAGATTGCAACTCGCGCTATTAAGGGATTGGCGCGCGTTGTCAGTTAGCAACAGGCGCCAACTGGCGCGACTGTCAGAAGAAAAACCGTGCTAATCAAGTTTGCCAGGTAAAAAAAAACAAAACAGGTAGTCCAAAGCTTGGTTTACAGTATCTAGAAAGGCCAGCAAGCAAGAAACAGCGAGAAATTCAACCCAGAAAGCTATTCAAGCCAGTAAACAAGAGAAAAATTAACATGCAAGACAAAGTCGAAATTGTTCAGTTCGTAAACCAAATCGGAGATTGACTGAAGTGGCTTTGATCTACTTCACTACTGCAAAGCAATAGTGTTTCGAAGGCTATCTGGCCGTGCTTCATGCTCCGTCTAAAGTTTACAAATCAAACAACAAGCTTCTCCCCAGTGGAGTCGCCAAATTGTTGAACTGGTAAATCCCCTCTGCAGACAAAGATGATCCCACTAGCCCAACACGAGTCTAGCAACAATCACACAACGCTAACACACAGGTTCCTAATTGCAAATCAGAGATTGATGATGATGGCCTACCTGGATTCCAACGCTAGTAGTTGTAGAAGAATTGTCGCTCCCGTTCCTTTGCTCCGGCTGGTCACAATCCCCACGATCCTCGTGAACGGAAACCTGCACATGCAAAGAATGATACAAATACAAGCATAAAATACAATATATGCAATTATATATCAGTCAGAAAAGATATAACTCAATCACCATTATAAAGACACATGAGTGGAACCATAATGATAGTCGTCTATTAATGAGTAAAAACAAAGAAAGATACAACCAAGGTTCTGACGTTGAACCTCCTTTGACTGGGCGAGCAGCTAAATACGCCTTGCAAAGTGACCTCCTCTCTCTCAGAATTCCGGCAGCATAACCTCCCTATGCTTCACAATTCTCACTATCACTCTAGCATTACTTCAGCACTCAAAGACTCTAGCAAAAACTAGCTTGTTTAATGCATGAGGACAACCATTTATAGATGGAGAAGGGAGGAAGATACATTGTACCAGGACACCCATTGCGGATTGGCATTATCCCTGAAAAGCCACTCAGCATAGTTGTCATGGATAAAAAATGTCTTTCGACCTCTATCTTGAGGATTTTTCCCTCATAGAACTTCATGACAAGAGAGGAAAAAACATATGAGTGCGCGTTGGCTAAAAATCATTGCCAAATTTAGGTGGCGTGGGTGTTGCTCTAGGACAGAGTGCCAAGGGGCGCGCCCCCTTTTGAAGAACTGAGTCATTGGCGCGGGTAAGACACTGTGTACCCGCGCTAATGGAAAAAGGGCACTTTTTAGGGATAATTTGCAAAAGGTGTCTTTTGGGAACATGAAGTACATACCCAGGGGAACATAATGCAAGTGTTCTTAGGTTATGTCACTGGTCACAGGTCCATAAATGTGTCCTCCAATGTACGAAAACAAGGGTAACAGGGACGGTGACCAACGGTGACAAATTACTGTGTAACACTTTCCTTTTGCAACCAGTTAACATTGAACAACCTTTTGAATAATGGGGATTGGATATCATTGGGTAAATCACTCCACGTTCATCCAAACAGCATAGATATATCCTTACAGCCACTGATTACTTCACTAAGTGGGTTGAAGCAACTCCTTTGAAGACAACAAACTCTGAGGCAATCATGGAATTCATAGATCAATTCATTATTACCAGGTTTGGTGTCCCAAACTCTCTTGTTTTTGATAATGCATCTTATTTCTCTGGAAATTCTATATTTGAGTTCGCTATCAAAAGAGGATTTAAATTGAGGTATTCTACAAATTACTACCCCAAGGTAATGGATTAGTGGAATCCACCAATAAAAATCTTATCAAAATCATTAAGAGAACTATTGAGCAGAATCATAAAAACTGGCATAAATCTTTGATATTTGCACTATGGGCTGACATAATAACACAAAAGGCCTCCATAGGCACTTCTCCATTTAATCTAGTATATGGAAATAAGCTGTCATACCAGCAAATTTAATACTCCCATCACTAGATTTAGTGCAGTTTATTGTAGAAAGTCCCTCATCTTCTATTCAACTAAGACATGATCAAATTTTGAAACTAGAAGAAGAAAGGGAAAAAGCCAGAATTATACATGCAAAAAATAAGCAAATTATCAAGTCATCTTTTGATACAACTTCAACCAATTCAAAGCAGTTACAAGTTGGTGATCTAGTTTTGAGATGGGACAAAGCCCATGAGGATAAAGGAAAACACACTAAGTTCCAGAAAATGTGGCTCGGACCATTTCAAATCAACGAGAAGATAGGCCCTTCTACTTTAATATTGCAAGATCTATCAGGTAAGAGACATTCTCTTCCTGTTAATGGCCTTATCTTGAAAAAATTCTTCAATTGAGGAGGTAACCCCTTCTCCGTTTGTAAATATTTAATTTTCGGCAAAATTTGTGTGCATAGTTTTTTTAGAATTTTGAGAAAATAAAGTTGTAATATGCCTTCCATTGGTCTTTGCTATATTGAAAAAAGTTTCTTAAAAGAAATAAGTCTGATATTTACTTTTAAAAATGGAACCTTAAACAAAAGGAAAATTTCTAGGAAATTAGGTATATTTAGATTCTGTAACCCCATTTTATTTTTGTGAAATCTTCTCAAGATTTAGAAGTATGGTAAATCATTTTAATGTTTTTAAGCGGCCTGAGAAAGGTTATCAATACAAAACAGAAACTGATTCAATCTTAGCATCTTCAACTCTTACCCTGTCATCCATGTCCTCTTAAGGAGAAAATTGTTCATCCCATTCATCAATGTTTATAATTACTCAAAGTGTAATTCTAAAATATATTTGATATAAAATATAAGAGGTCTTATTACAAACCTGCTTACCATGATCATAGGGGAATAGTTCAACTAACATTACCAATACTACATATCAAAATAGGGTGATGGCTTATAATTATAAGACAAGGGGTCTGATCACGAGCCAGCTTGTTCAGTTAAATTACAACCAGTGAATGGCGTTGTCAAATAGTTGGCCACCAAACTAGGACAATGGCTTTTTGTCTTACAAAATAAGTAAAAAGAAAAAGTAATACAAAAATATGAAGGCATATTTTTGGATTCATTCTTTTAATTATACTCTGAAATGGATGGGATAATGAATGATCAAATGGTTAAAAGGTATCCTTGTCGAGACTATAAACGTTTGCTGGCAGCAGAGGCTCTACCTATGACAAAGGAGTCATTATAAATTTAAGTTGGAATTTGTTTTTGTTTTATCATTATTAACCAATTAAGGCTAATTTAAAACTTAGAATGTATTTAATTTTAACACAAGAATAAAATAGGAGAAATAGTTATTATTATATTCAAGATTTATATATACCTAGTTATATTAGAATTATCCTCTTAGATGAGATTTCTAGCTGAAGAAAGTTTAAGTATTTCAACATTTCTCAGAGATAACTGTTTCTCCCAGTGAATCGCCAATTGTTGTGTTGTACAACAACTCCCCATTTCATAAATTTTTCTTTGAAATCATAATATGAAATGGGTTCCTTTTAAACATAGATGTGTGAATAAATTGGTATCAACTCATTATTAGAAAAATCTTCATCAAAAGGTCCAATGGAAATGTTATATTTTAAAATAAACCTTTTGAACTATAATGAAATTGGTCTTGTAAATATATATAAAGTTCTTTATTATTGCAATAAAGCGATCACAGGATCGCATATCGCAACAATAAAGAAAACATATGCATGCACCCATTAACTTACTCCGATCCGAAAAGCAAATAACTATCGGATATCGAAAAAGGCAAATAGCAAGTCTAATGAAAGACCCTCCCTCATTTCTCCGATGCAATAAGGAGTATCGCCATCAGCGATCGGCGATGTTGCAATTGCATAAGTAGCATGACCCGAACCCATCCCCGATTGCGATGCATTAAATAAAGGCACGTGTTTCAAAACATATTCAAAAGGCTTGCATGCATTATTTTGGACTATTATTAAAGCCTTCCCGTTCACGTTACCAATCACTGATTGCGATTTACTTTTGATTATCCACCAAAAATCTAAGCCACACTTGAATGGATCATTCTGCATATAAACGATATGATGGGTACTTAAAACTCCTTTACCATGATTGACAGGTTAAACGGCCAACTAATGAAGCAATTATGCTGAGATTTTCCCTTAGATTGTATCTGCGGAAGTTTCACTATAATCTTTGATTATTCGCTAATTGATATAATTCTTTCATATTGGCTCATACTACCTATTCTTTGTATCACGATGGTTTCATTCCTTGCACAGAACTCCGCCGAAATAACAAATTTGAAACAAATGGGAAAGAAATCCAAGAGATCCGTGGCAGCAGCGGCTCCTACAGCAATAGTGCAACCCACCAGTGATCCAGGACCAAGTGAAAAAGGTTTAATCTCCGACACTACTTGTCTCGGCCTCGAAAATACAAGTTGGCAAAGCATCTACAATTTAATTGAAGCAGAGGAGCCTGAGGAAGCATCAGGAGGAGTTACTGCAGATTCAACTAGTAAATCGGAAGCTTCCCTTAAAGATTTAGCTAATTCATATTTGCACAGGATAGCAGCACGTGAGAAAATTCTTCCATACACTGATGTAGTGCGATGGGCGGTAGAAGAAATTCTGGTTTTAAACAGAACATTTTGCACAGTTTACGGAAGGATTTTTGGCTCATTTCAGCCTGATGACTTAAGGAAGATGTATCACCTGCCTGAACCTAAAAAGAAATACAACAAAGCCTTTCGTGAAAAGTTCGCAGAAGAGAACGAGACTGAATCAGCCCAAATTAAGCAATGGAGACAAAATCCCGAAAAGCACAAACATGAATCATCAGGTAAGTACTCTGTAGATTTATTGTGTCCTCCTTACTGTTATGCCAGGGCAATGATGTGTAGAATGTGAGGATTGCATGATTCTGCGAAGTTTACTATTGAAATGGTTCCTTTGATGGAAGCGGCGGTTAATAGTGAAATGATGGATTGGGAAAACATATTGTCCGACAAGTTAGCTACTGCAATTCTTGAATTTAGATCAAATACATGCGTAACCACCAGAACTATTCCCCCTTTCTATTACGATGCTTATGTTATGGATACTCTTTTCTTTAATTCTGAATTTACCGTACTCAGGTGGAGATGGACTTCACAAGACCCTCAACCAATCCACATTTATCATCAAAAGTTATGGAAGGCGCACTATAAAGACTACTTGTACCAAATTGGCAACGGTTTCATGTTGCCTATCTATTATGCCATTTTTGATAAACCTGCCCCAAAGATTTCAATGGAAGTAGAGATTGACTTGACTGCTGTAGGGAATTGGTTTGGGGAAGACAAGTTTACATATATAAGGGTTTTTGGTAGTCTCATAAGACCTCATGTCCTTCCTCTGTATGTACTTGATAAGCTGTTAGCTCGAGAATTGCCTTACCAAATAACGACAACAGGAATATCCAAAACTCTTAGGAATTCTAAAAAACAGGCTTGGCATACATTTCCTTTGAGATGCGGTGTTTATACTCTACACGATTACAAGCATGCTGAAAAGGAGGCAGAAAAGATAAACATGCTCAATCTCGCAACTATCCCTAACAGGCAATTCGATCCAAGGAAAATTTCTTATACTGTTCTTGAACAAGGCAAACTAACAAGATTTGAACATGAAAAAGACGAATTTGGTGACCTGTTTTCTTTAGCAGAATCATTATTTCAGGTACAAACATTGGCCAAAATGAGATATAATGATGAAGGGCTAGTAGAATTTAATAGGCTCAGAGAACAGAGGTTGCAAACTCTACCTCTGGACTTATTAGCGACAACCCCAACAACTCAGTCAAGTGAGCTTGAACAACAAATTATTGATAAACCTCCTGCTATAGAGAAGATTCCCAAAAAAGGAAAAGAACCAGAGCAGAAGAAACATCAGGGGAAACAACAAGAGAAAGAGAAAAAAAAAGAATAGGACAAGAACAATGAACACATCAATCTAGATACCCAGATTGATCCCAAGCTCTTCCAAGAATGGCAACAATTTGATTCTATTATAAGCAATCCCGAGATTTCACAAGGATTCAGCACACCTTAAGTAACAGTCGGTCAAGAGACAACAACAATAACGGTTCCAATTGAAGGAATCAACGGCCTACCCACCAACACAGATGTAGAAATAATTCCTAAGGATCCATCCGACCAGATTGTTTTGCAGATAGAAGACATACCACCATTAGATGTCTTTTACAGTCCCAAACACAAAGTTGTAGTGAAAAGACAAAGGAAAAGGAGGAGACTTGATCAATCTTCCCTTTTACCAGCACAAACAGAGATGGCTAATGTGGTGTGGAAGGAAGAATTTAACCCTTCTGATGACCTTACAAAACTTTCTCAGTATGCCGCAGCCTATTCGGCAGCCACTATGGATAAATATTCAGAAGTAAGCAATCTACTGAAGGAAAGAGACCAAACAATTGTTTCATTGCAGTCACAGGTGTCCTAAGCGTAACAAACAATAGAACAGTTAGAAAAAAAACTATCAACATAGCAGTAGATAAACAATCAATTAAATGAGCAATTGCTCAAGGAGAAGCAGAGAATAGACTTAAGCGCAGTACAGAAACAAAAGGAATTATCCGAATCATTGGCCAGATTGAAGACAATGAATGAACAAATGAGTAAGACGAAAGACGAGCAAATTTCTCAACTGTCACACCATGTAGAAAAGTTCAAGAGTCTTCCGCAACCAGCAGATTTCAGGTCCGAAGCTCTCCAGATCAACAAAGTATTGATTACACAGCTAAAACTGCTATGTCATAACATTTCTCTGGCTGAGCCCTTTGTGAGATTGCCGCATCAATAGTTGACAAATCAGTCGATGCCATGTAGGATTTGGAACAGGCCGATGAGACTCTAACCAACTTTCTCGCTTGGCAAGACACTAGTGAAGGGCAAGCTGTGCATCTGCCTAAAATTCTAGAGTCACATAAAGAAATCCTTTTCCTAGAATGGTAGTCACAACTGATGAAAGCAGAGAGAGAACTCTCAAGATTTAGATTATCTACCAGTAATTTAATTGAGTTAATCAATGACACTCTTTATCTCTCTAACATGATTTCACAATGCACTCCAGGTAAATCGTCGTCAGCCAAAGCATTGGAACAAACATGCAATCAAGAATTGGAGAAGAATGGAAGCTTAATCGCCGGCATCCATAGTTTATCTTGGGATACCTTTTGGTTTTTCTTAGTTAAACTAGTTTATCTTGGGATACCTTTTGGTTTTTCTTAGTTAAACCATACAGTCAAAGGGCTGCACTCAAATGTTTAACCGATGCGATCGGTTGCATGATTCCCGAAATCCATGATGCCACATACTCAGCCCAACTACATTCTCGTCTCACTCGCCCTCCAGAATTACAACCTATGCTTGCTATCTGCTAGCTCAAGCCAAAGGGAGATCATTGGAAACAATGAACCATGCTGCCGACTGCAAACAAGCCGATTCTGAGGAGATACTCATGATTTAGTTGTACCAATTAATAGCATTTTATTTTGTAATTAGTTAGCCTAATTAGTATTTATAGGCCCTTTCATGCATTTAGAAAGGGTCCTCAGTTTTTGTATAAACTCAAATCAAGAAGTCACACTATTGTGCTTATGGTATATTTTTTTATAAAGACTGGGCCAATATTCTGAATTTTAACGAAGAAAGCTTTGATGGGATGTGCACTATTGCCTTGTTGTGAAAGTGTTTCTAAGTTAGAGGAAGGAATTTGAATGCGATTGATATTGAGAGTGATTCAAATAACATATGGTACTATTATCTATGCTCTTGTTTCATTCTTTCACGTGAATCAACATTTATATAATCTTGCTATCATTGGATATGTATGTGTTTTAACAACAGTCCTTATAGTTATCACTATTGAATGTTTAAGGAATGTTATTCTTGTAATCATATCTGTGTCAATGATATATAAAGAATAGTGTAATAATGTTTTAATGATGACTTTGTTCAACTACTTGAACAAAGTAATTATCATATGAATAAATGTCTTTGTTTACCAATAGAGTCATCTATATGCCTGTTTGTGGATAAAGATCATCAAAAATTACACTAAAGTAAAAATTTCCTAGGATAAGATAGTTGTTCATAATTTTACTTTTTAGATTAAATCATTCATCCATTATCATTATATATTAGAGAACCAACCATTTATCCATCCCCTTTATCCACCATTGGGAAACTAGTTTTTATTTCCAGTCAGAGCCACCACACCAAATGGAAAAGGAGCTGCCTTTAAGGTCCAGACCGGGTGGTTTTCCCCGATGTTGTCGCAGCGATTTTCAAGGCATCAACACATGGTTATCTAGAAATGGCAAGGCTAGGCTGAAAGACACTGTGACACCTAGAAAAACCCATGCCAATGAAAACAAGAGAAATAAGACACCACATGCATAACCATGTATGTCAAAAAGTTGCAAGGAAATCACACATGCAAATTGATACCTGCAAAATCCTGTTGTAGCTGCTTGATCCTGCTCTTCATGGCTTGATCTTTACTTCCTCTTGCCTTCTTTTCTTTCCTTGATCCAATGATAAAGTGATCCAAGAAATCTCTAAGTGTCCAAGAGTGAGAGAGAGAGAGAGAATAGAGAGAGAGATCCAAAAGTGAACTGACAAAAGTTACCAACTAATCCTTAGAAGCCTTTTATTAATGAGACATCTATTTTCTTCAATTTTCCATTATTTTCCTTCATTTCCCTCCTCACATGCAACCTGTGACCTTTCACCTTCCTTTTCTACTAATTTCCTTTATTTTCACAAATATAATGTCAATTAAGGCCTCATGCTTTTCCAAAGCCTTTGCGATTACCTTTGTCAATTTTCATAGCCATAATAAACTAAATGAACACCCACACTAGGATGTTTTTTCCCATCATTCAACTTGGAATAAGTGTCCCATAACCATGGTTATTATTTTTCCTTTATTAACTTTATTTACATGGATTTTTCACAAGGGCTGTTATAGAACCCTCCCCCTTGGGGGAACACCATCCTTGGTGTTCAACGATACCTACAACCAAAAAAATGGTTGCAAGCAAAACATATTGCCGATGGAGCTTTATAACTTAGCTCGATGCAATATTTACAATGTTCAACCTGCTAAAAATCAAACCAACCCGACAACATAATAACGTGACAACCATAATGACATGACACCCATACCACTTATTGGATATTTATAACACAACTCATGGCAATATTTACATCCATATACATATGTACACATATTAAAACATCACACCAAAGAATATACCAAAAACATTCGCTCAACCATCGAAGAGAGAAGGATACATAGCCCGCATCTGATTCGTGTAGCTTCCTTAGGTCCAAAGTGCTTCCACTACACTTTAACTTGCTCGATTTCTTAGTTCCGAAGCATGACCATTTTTCTCTGCAATATACACTGAGGTTCTAACTATAATTCTCCATATGGATCCACCTACAATACATACCAGTCAATCACATGATCAACATCTTTAATATATTTCTTAAGCAATGCACATGGAAAACATCATGCACTTTCATTTTTGGAGGCAGTTCAAGTCGATAGGCTACTGGTCCAATCCTTTCAAGAATATTTAAAGATCCACAAAAATGAGGTACCATCTTGGCACATGATCCAATTCATAAGGAGCTCTTCTTCGGCTTGATGTGCAAGTACACCTATTCCCCAACCTGAAACTCCTTAAACAACCTGTTCCGATTTGCATAACTTTTATGTCTGTCCTGTGTTGTCTTCAGATTCCTACCTACATTTCATGGTCCATTTCTTCCAACATGTCTGGTCCAATCAACACCCTGTTCACTGGATCACTCCAACTGATGGGCGTATTACAACTTTGCCCATACAATGCCTCAAATAGACTCACCCTGAAATATTATTGATACCCGTTATTGTAAGAGAACTCAACGAGTGGAAGATACTCTTCCCACCTCCATTGTTGATGCATCACATACATCCTCAACATATATTCCAATATTATATTGACCCTCTCTATCTGTCCATCTGTCTGTGGATGATAAGTTGTATTGAAGGCCGACTCTATCCCTAAACATGCAAACAACTCCTTCCAAAACTTGGAAGTGAACTTAGCATCCCTGTCTGACACAATCTTCTTCGGAACACCATGCAATTTGACCACATCTCTGATGAAGACCTATGCTACATCAGAAGCTGAATAAGTAGACTTCACTGGAATGAAGTGTGTTACCTTTGTCAACCCATCTACCACAACCATGATAGAATCATGTTGTTTATATGTCCTCGACAAACCTGTAATGAAGTCCATGGAAATAACCTCTCACTTCCACTCTAGAATCATAATCGACTGTAGCAGTCCACCTGGATGCTTACATTAATCCTTTAGCTGCTGACAATCCAAGAATCTAGCCACAAACTCTGCCACATACTTCTTCAGATTTGGCCAATAATAAAACTTCTTCATCGTTGTCAATGTATTTTTATATCTTGGGTGACTTGAATATGGCTTAGCATGAAATTCACTCAAGATGAGATTCATGAGTTCACTATTGTCTGACACATACATCCTGTCCCTTAATCTAATCAAGCCATCTGTTTTAAGACGATAGTCCACATCCTGATCAATTGTACCTGTACCTGTACTTTGTTGTAACCTGTGCATAAGTTCCGTGTACATGTCATCCTGTTGACATGTCTGTAAAATCTGATCTTGTAACTCTGTCCCATAAGAACTCATAACGACTATATGATTCACCTGTATTTGCCAGTTAAGAGCATCTGCAACCCTATTCTCCTTACCCTTGATGTACCTGTTAGGTTCCTATACCAATAGGTTTCATTTTTCATGATTGACTGAAGAAGTGCCAAATATGTTCATCATTTCCATGCTGCAAAGGTTCCATATTTTGAAGAATTTCACTATGTACAGTTGCTTGACTCTTATCATAGTTCATGAATGGTCAAACAACTTAATCTTGGCCAGGTTCATATTTCAATTTACTTGTCTTAGAATAGAGAATAAAGGTCTGTCCAAACAGTTCAAGCTTGGTAGATGAGTAGATAGGTAGAGAAGCAAAGGAGCCCTACTGTTTAATCTGGGCCCTTGGAAGAGATAAGGGTAGATTTAGATAGGAGGGCAGCTAAAAGAAAAGAAGAGAATCAGGGTTTGCTAGTTCAAATGCACCCAAGGAAGAATGGAGAAAAAATGTTCGGTGGACTAGGCTGGGTAAGTAGTTTTGATGTTGCAGAAGCAGTTGCAAGAGTGATCTTCTTTCTCTAAGATAATTCATCTTTTATGAATATTATGAATGCCATGGCAAGGTGTGGTGACAAATTAGATGTTGCATGTCTAACTTCCCCTCATTTCCCTCACAACAATCACTTACTAACATCCCACTAGGATATTGAGATATGCTCAAAATCCCTAGACCATTCCATTTTAGGTGAAAGTTTCAGCAAAATAATGTTTTATCCATGGGCTAAGAAGCCACATTTCTTGTGTAAAATCTTTCTTCTTATGACCCTTCCTCTAGCCTAAGTTTTCACTTTTCAAGCTTAGTGCTTTGCTTAAACATCATACCTTTCATATTAACATTCTAACTTTATTATATAGTCCCCATGTAATATTTTCCCCTCCCATACTATGTAAAAATACATAAAAATCCCTAAAAATCTAAATATTCCGACCCCAGCTCAATACAACCATACACTAAGGTTTACGGGAGTTATTGGTCCACCTGGGGCCAATAACAACCCTCCACGCGCTCCACCGAGATTTGTTTGACCTTTGGTTAAACAAATAACCACAGCTACCAACATAAACCATATAAAAACCCTGCTAACCAAAGTTTGAAACCCTGCGAAACACATAATTTCGTTGATTTATTATGGTGGGTCCCGTGCCATAGCCGCCTGCCATTTCCACTCGCTGCCAGCTGTCCGATCATCGCCTGCAAATCCAACGGCTCTCGGCGACATCAGAAGCCCTTATGTGCCGAATGATAACGTCCAGGGGATGGGCGGTATTTCTGCCATACGAGGGACGCGTGTCAGCTTCCCGACATGATCAGAGCTCCCCCCTTCAAAACTACCCTGGCCCAAAGGCGGTGCGGGGAATATCACTTACTGCCCTACTGCCCCCTGCTGACGTCATGCCCACGTCATCTGCTGACGTCACTCCCGTCGCCTCCTATCTGTCCGCCATGTCACATCCTCCTCATCTGCCCATGTCAACACCATGTCACCTGCTTACGTCACCACCTCACCTCCATGTCACCTGCCACGTCATCTTCCATACCCCATTACACGACAAATAGTTTCGTCATGCTGACGTCACGCGACCGAATGCGCCAAAACCCGCCAAAGTCAATTTTTTGTTAAAAAGGTCCGGGAATGTTGTTTTCGTTTAATTTTTCTATTTTCTCTGTGCAAAGTCTGCATGCCAATTCACGTTCAAAGGAAACTACTCACCACAGAGCGTCCTTTCAAGCCAAAAAATACTCCTCACTCAGTCCTCCAGCGCGGTCTACCACTTGCAAATTGCCCCGTCCACTGTTAAAATAGGCATTTACCCGAACTTTCCTTTCGAACCCTATTTTCTCGAATTTCTCTGCAATATTGCCCAAAAGAACCTGAATTTGAATCAAAAACCATGCTACCTTCGACACTGTCCACTGTAACTACTTTGTTGCCTATTTTTGCTGAGAAATTTCGCAAACCCCGGCCCCTTCTGTAAATTTCCTCCACTATGTTGAACTTGAGTTCATTTTTAATTTGCATTCGCTAAAAATGAAAAGGCGCTGAACTATCCTGTTCATTTGTCACTCAAAAGCTATGCAAAAGTTTCATTTCCCATCACAAATCTTACTTAGCAAGTTAAATACACTTCGCTTCAGTTCGCAAATCTCTGAGAAAACCCCTCAACTGTCTCTATTCTTTTGCGGCTAAAAACTCTGCAGAACTTTGTTGTTTACTACAATTTCTACCCAAAGTCAATTCTAGCTTAAATTTGGTCTGCAAAACCCTGAGAAAGGCATCATAGATATCATTTTATCTACTACTATTGCACAGACCCGGTTTCAACTAAAATATCACTAATAGTTATCAAAATGGAAACCCCTGCTCCAGTAGCCCTCAATATAGCCCCTCTCAATGCACCTCACAAGGAATTGGAATGGCTGCCCTTAGCTGATAGGGATTTTCAAATCCAGGACCTTGCTGGTGACAAAAACCATCTCCAAGCATTCTGTGAACTCAGGAACAGTTACCTAAGCAAAAATGATTTCTATGGGATATGGGAATCAAATTTACCCATGTACTACCTCCCCTCTGTCAATGTTTTCCCTGAAATAATTCACCTCTACTGTGAAAACTATGAACCAACCCAATGGGAAATCAAAAATCCATCTGGAACTACCCTTTTTCATATAACTCCTGACTCCATAAATCAAATGCTAAACTTCAAACCAACTCAGCTTCTGTTTCCTCTTACTATGAAATTATTGCTTGATGAAGGTCCCAAACTCTCCAGCTCAGAGATAGCTCGAATTGCCCAAGTATTGATGAAACCAAATTGTCAGCCTACAAAACCACGTCCTTTTCACTATGCATGTTTCAATGAAGTGGGTAAATTACTTGTTGATATGATATCTTATATCCTAGGGTTCAAGACAAGTGAATATATTGATGAAATTACATTGTCTTATTATCCATATTCACTCCAGGGCAGCCCCCTGCTGTCAAATACAACTATGCTAAATTCATTGCCAACAAGATCAATGACCAGCTCTTGAATCTAGACAGGGAGGGAGTCTTCACGTACTCATCCTATATTTATCATCTGCTCCTCTATTATCAGCCAGAAAGTTTCCAATTTCCCATTAGAAAATTGGACTCTAAAGGAGAAAAGAGGTCTGTATATTCTGGACCTCAGTCTTTCATGAAGTCAACAACTCTCCTTACTCTTACTGTGAGTTTATTGACATGTTTTTCTATCCAGCCTCTTCTCTGCTGATGAGGGCTCCTCCCCCTAGATTATCTTATGATATGTAGAAAATATTACAGCTCTCCGAAAGCTACAAAATAGGTGACTGGTACTTATACCAGAATCACACTGAGATCAGGATATATGGCTGTGAGCTGTGCCCCTACAAGCTGCCAAAATATGTGTCAATGAGACTGTTTGCCTTGGAATATTTTAGGCAATTTATCAATTCAGATTTTACTCATTTTCATAGTACCAAGAGAAAGGCTCAATTGAAATTGAGAGACCAGTTAGGCCCCTACATCATGAACAAAAAGGATGGAAAGAGGCTGACCAGATATTGGGTGAAAAATTTAGATTAAAGAGGAGCTTTTGGTGAGTACCCTATGACCCAAATGGCTTTATCAATGCAAGAAAGATAAAATATAGGCTGCCAGCCTATGAACATTGCAACATCCCTGAAATAGAACAATTTGCCAACCAAGATGAGTGGGTAGAAGGCACACTAATTGAACAGCTCACTGACGAAGAGAAAATGGAACAAAATATGAAAAATCTTGAAAAGACTCTTGACTTAGATTCTTTTGGGCAGGTGTCATTCAAAGTGCCACAACAAACCGGAGAAGGCACATCAACTGCTGGAAACTCACAGCAACTAGCCCAAGAAAGGACTACACCAACAACAGGGATAGCAAAGGGCAAGAAGGTAGTAGATACAAAGCAAGAAACAATGACAGACCAACCAACTACCTCAAAGGAACAGGGTCAAGGGAAAGCCCCTTCACTACAGACAGAGGCACCAACATTACAGACTCCTCTCAATGAGGAAAGGAGCAAGAAAAGGGACAGAGAAGAGACCACACCTGCAAGTGGATCAACAGAGCAGCCAGAGGCCAAAAGGCAAAGAGTAGATCCTCTACCTGAAGAGGAAATTGTTGAAGAAATCATAGAAAGCCCAAGAGAGGAGAGGGAAACCAGTCAACAGACATCCACCAGCTCTCACAGGCAAGAAATGGAGAGGCAACATGGTATGGAAGTTTCCTCCTCAAGGCCGCAAAGTAGGCAACGTTCTGATATTAAAAGAACATTCATGGACATTAAAGCCCAGAATGAGCCATTGAGAATGCAACTTTATGATCAATTTCTCAAAATGACACCCTCCAAACAGCAAAGACTAATGGCAACATATGACATTAAGGAGGAAAAAAAGATCTTAAGTCATTTTAAGCCTAAGGTTCAACAACCACAATCAGCTTCTGACTACATAAGAACAAATCTAGAGGTCCTTGCTAAAGACATACACCCAATGGACCAAATCGAGCTGCACAAACAAATTGGTGAAATGGTTTATGCTACATTGGCAGACAAGGCAATGCTGGCCCACCAATTGAAGGAGTCATTAAGCAATACATCTGACCAATTGGATTTGGAAAAGATATCTCCCATGGCTAATGACAATAGAATAAATACCTTAGAAGAGATAATTATTGAGCTAGGACATGATCCAAAGGATGCCAAGGGCATCAAAGCACTGATAAAGAAAAAGGAAGAAGATATTGCTGCACTTAGGAAGCAATTGAAGCTGCCTGTCACCATGCACCCACAAACTACAAAACTTGCACAAGAAAAGGCAGAAGAAGAGATGATGGATTTGCTGATGAGGATGAATCAAAGGCTAACTGAAACATAGCAAGAGTTGGAGAAAGCATTGCAAGCCAAGCAGGGAGAGTCAACCTCCCAACCACCTAAAACAACTCCAATAGTTACCACTGCTCCCCCCACAGTCACAACAACAATTCCTCCCACTGTCCCAACATCAACAACGGGTACATCAACCACAAATGCTTCAGCAGCAGCAACAACAACAGGACAGATACCAGCATGAGAATGGAAGAATTGATGAAAGCAGTAAAAGAGCTAGAAGTCCAAATGTCAGAGCTTAAAGAGGCAAAAGAAAGGTTGGCCAAGCTAGAGGTAAGCTATGACAAATCTAAGATAACTGTGGCAGAGAAAACCAGAGAGGTAAAGGCCTTGGAGAATAAGGTGAAATCCTTGGAGAAATATCTCACTCTTCATAAACCTCTAGAAGAAATTAAAACAATTTTGTGGACCAAAATTGGCCAGTCTATCACTGATCAATGGCAATCAATTCAGATGATCCATGAGCAAATTGAATTGATAGAAAGGGCCCAAGTAGAGATTCAAAAGGCCAGAGCATCATTGGGAAACATGCCCGAGCAAGCCAATAGAATAATTCATTTTTTGAACACTCACACCAGGGAACAACTAGAAACTCTGGAGATCAGGGACAGAATAGGCACTATTTTGACAGTGAAAAAGGTGCTAACCATGAGGAATTTTATACAGAATCTGGAAAGAAAGTGCCAAGAAATGCAGATGGAAATAAATGCCTTTACAAAGAAGTTTACAGTCTTGCAACAGAAGGGTCTACCCAGTTTGTTAACCAGTAATCAAAGATTGTTGACACATGAACAATATGCTCACAGGGTAAATACATATGTTTCCAATCAGATCACAGCATCATCAAGCACTTCAGAAAACATAGGACCTCCCTCTAGATAGAGCTTATATGACAAGTTGGAAAATCTTCTCTATATCGAACATGAAATAAATCATCTTTTTGAAGTCCAGCCCAACTTCTTCAGATATACTGAAGCTGATGAAACATTAATAAAACTGCAAAGACACGAGTTTCCAACAGATCAATGGTGGCAGAGCATGTTGGAGGTTTTACCAAGGTAGTTCCAATTTTTCTTCATCAGCTGCATTTAATCCAATGTCAAAACACGTGGCACATATCATTGAGGTGAAGACAACAGAAAAAGTGAGTCAAGCCAGAACAGCAACGCAGGAACGTAGAATCAAGGGACGGCTACCAACCGACTTACTCTATTCAAAAAGTCAAATATCTCTGACCAACTGAACAGCCAACACACCAACATTTACTTCTTCATTCATTTCTCTCATTTACTCCTCCTGTAAAGTAGATGAATGAAGTTATTGTGGGATATTTTTTTTTCATAAGATATTTTGTAACTCCTTTTTGTATAAATACCTCCCTGTGAGATGTATTCGGGGTTGGTGATATCTCTTATGGAACTACGTTGTAACTCTGAGAACTCTTTTGAATAAAAGGTAGATGGAATGCATTGTTGATGAACTGAACTCTTTGTATGTGGGATTAATGACAATGGACTATGTTGCAGAATTCTTGAATTACTTCATGGATCAATAAGTCTTTTTAACTCATGTTTTACAGTTTTTGTGTTTGTATATATCATCTGTATTCATAATATTAACAACAGGGAAAAAGAATAAACCATAACTTAATTCACTGTACTTTGTGTTCATTCTTCGCTGTTTTTTTTTGTTTTCTTCAGAGACTAGCATAAACAGGAATTCTTTATTGCTCCTGTTTCCCCTGGTTCTTACATCTTGAGTATACTTAGGGAATTCTTAATTGCTCCCTGAAATATTCTTTCACTTTCCCTCTACCAGCATGATGAAAGACTCTTAATTTCGTTTCACCCCCTGACCTCCATGTCCATCTAATTTCGGTTTATAAATTTCTCCATGATCTAATTATCCTGATCTGTAGTACCCCCTCTGTCAAAGGAAAACCTTATCGAGCAGTTTATCCTCATAGAATCCATAGCCAAATGGACTGAACTTCTCAGGCTTTCACCCCTGTTTTATTGAAAATCATCATCCAACAAACTTAAAACAAAACCCTGTACATCATAACTAGCCTAAAATACCTTGAAACAAAGCTAAAATTATAAAGAGAGAGCCCTCTCTAGATGCAGATTGGATAGAAGTTGCATCTAAAAGATTGGTTAGTGGTTACCTCGGCTGTATTCCCTTTTCTCACAAGTTTTGGGGAACAACCTGAGTGATAACACAACCTATACTAGTGATTAAGGACATTAGTACCTATTTTCATAACCAATGGACAATGAAAGTAAGCATACAAAATAACAAATCCAATGGAGAGTATAGTGAGAAAGAAATGCTCTTTTGTATTACAATTGAATGAAAAGGAGAGATACAATCATGCCTTGATGTTGGCAATTCTCTTTCCAATAGTCTCCAATCCTCCCTTAAGTGACAAGCTTCCATCCTCAAATTAACATCATAAGTTTCCATAAAAATTCAACCCCTTCCCATATGATTACAACCTATACTATTGATTAAGGATACTAGTACCTAATATCATAACCAATGGACAATGAAAGTAAGCATACAAAATATCATATCCAATGGAGAGTATAGTGAGAAAGAAATACTCTTATGTATTACAATTGAATGAAAAGGATAGATACAACCTAGCCTTGATGTTGGAAATTCTCCTTCTAATAGCCTCCAATCCTCCCTTATGTGGCAAGCTTCCATCCTCAAATTGACGTCATAAGTTTACATAAAAAGTCAACCCCTTCCCATCTGGTCTGTAGTGAATTTATAAGACCAGAGGAGAGGGTTAGAGATATTCTTTCTGAGCACTAGGTCCACAAATATGGGGATTGAGGTTCCATAATGGGAGGGAATAGATTCATGAACCATGGGATGAGGCCCAAATAGGTAGGGGCTCGATTCCTTCTTATTGGTATAATATTCTCCAACAAAACTTCTAGAAATTGATTTTTATTTTTACATATGTTAAAAGTTTGTCACACTTTTTAATGGAAAACATAGATAAATATTGTGTAGACTACAATGGTTGAAACTACGCTTGCACAAATAGTTGCTAGGAAAAGTGTCAAAATCCTTGAAATTAGATTTTTTAAGAATGTAATCCAAGATTCTTGTTGTTTTTAGAATGGTTTTTATTCCAATATTGTAGGGGATTTCTTGCAAGAGTTCATCGTATAGTGAGAAATATAGATTTTCTCTCATTTACCTAATGGTGAAAAATTTACGTGTAACAAATTTCCCCTTAAGGTGAAAAGTCATAAAAGGTGTCTAAGGATTGAAGTGCTTTATCATGCAAAAGTTCAAATTAGAGACCGACTGTTTGGGACCTGAAACAAACAATCAAAGATTCAATATAATACCTTCATATAATCATCACTGAGGTAAGCATTCCCATACTTAGAGTACAAGTATCTCAAAGCAAAAGTATGGAAATGTATAAAGATCCATGTCAGTAGTAGACTGAATATGGACACAACCATCAAATATGGATCTATATTTACAATCATTAATATTTGAAAACTCCACATAGCCTATATGGATGAAACTAGATCTAGGGTCTTGGTATTCATCTCTATTGATCCATAGTACGAATCTAACCATGCAAGTTAATGTTTTGAAGTCAAACATGGTCAAAAATACCTAATTACAGGCCAATGATGTGGATCATTAATAGGTGTGAGTGAAACCACCAATAATGAAAATGGTTCTCAAGGTAAACTAGTACAATCTATTAGGTGTGAATAGATGTCCTAAAATCGAACACCCATAGAATCATTCGATCGAATGTTGATAATGAAAATCTATCATCGAAAGAGACAAAACCACCATTGATGCATGTAGCCTATGAGGAACTAAAGGATTTTTATAGATCAACTTCCTGGATAATGAGCTGAAGTCTATAGGAGGCAATATGTTGCAGGAGAGCCTATGACATGAATCTCATGTAAGGTTTTTAAGAACAATTATGGAGTGATTCAGGACTGACTCAGGGATGGCCAATGAGATTGAAGCATATTATTTTCAAGGTGATTTTGATTAAGGTTGGACTTATCCTGAACATGTTGGCGACATGATATTTTGACTTGGAAGAATTTGACTCAAAAAATAAGATCAAGAACCATTATGAAGAATTTCAATGAGGTATGATGAGTTGAGAGGCAACTGGATTTCCCAACCTAGACACAAAAGTGAGGAGTGCCATGTTCAAGAGTGACATACTACCTTTTCACAATACAAAATATATATTTTGTTCCCATTTCCCTACACCATTACTGGAAATTACCTCTTTATTTTTATGCAAGCTTGAGGAGGATAACATATTCTTATCATGTAAGCCCATTCTTCAAATGAGTCATTTAGAGTATATTGAACTAACCCAAGGAAGGGGTGGTTTGGCCTCATCATGATCAATGAGTCCTATATTGTTTAATTGTAGGAGTCCAATATAGGGGTAACTCAACTCCTTTTGATATTTTATCAGTTTAAAAATATGTAAAAAGAAAACTCATGCAGTGAATTCAATGAAAAGTTTTAACGAGTCTAGAGAAACTGAAGCTTGGTGTCTTTCATGTTTGGGGAGTTAGGAGAAAAACTTAAGTAAACTCCAAAATGTCCTTTTTCATAAATTTACTCTCTCAAGCCCAAAAGGGGTAAAATAATGTAGGAGAGAACTCTTTTAGCCATGATTGACTAAAGTATGCCTTTTTCCTAACTAGTCTACTTGGTTCGTAAAAGGGGTAAACTTATACCAAGTAAACATCCTTTCATTTAATTTAATGAGTTTGAAAGAAACAAGTGTACTCAAAAATATTTTCATGTTTCGAGAGTTAGAAAAGAAATTAAAGTTAAATCTAATGTTTTTCTTTTTCATAATTTTAAAGTGTCCAAAAAAGTGATAAAAATATACTAGTCGCCAAAATCATCTATTTTCAAAAACTAAGCTTGTAATCTACACATTCAGTCTCAAAATAACAATAATTGGTCAAAAATAGTGAACAAATCTTTAAAATATTTGAAATGTTGAAGCTATAGGAAAAACATATTATTTTAATAAGCCAAATTTGCTCATACAAACTTAGAAAGTAAATAATGTTTAACCATTTTGTTTTTAACCATTTCAAAGCTTTGAATGTGTATTTTCTACAAAATCTTCAGCAATGAATTATGATCAATCCAGAGGACCATTTCGAGTACCATCTTCTCCAGGTAAGAGATCTTTACTTGTTCTTGACATTTACGGTTTTTATTTATCATTTGATGTTTTTTTATTGAGTTTTCAAGTGTTTTAAGAACTAAAAAAAATGTGCCTGTGGGTTATCGCACTCTCCTATATTGGGAGGTTTGCAAGCTCGATCTCCCAACATGAGCGATCGTGACTTGCAAATTCTTCTTTGAGAAAAAGTGTGCAAATGCACTCCGCCTCTCAAGGAAAAGTGTGCAAGGTAGTGGGGGCATTCAAAAAAGAATTAGAATGTTCAAAAATTTCTCCCAATATTTTAATGCTTGTTATCTAACATATTTTTCTCATTCATTGCATAATTTTTTCTTGTCATAATGGAATGGAGAGAGAAAGAACATGAAGAATAAGATATTGATGTAGTTAATGATCTAACCACAATGCAAGCACTCAAGAATTATGGTTTGGCTAAAATCTATCAACTAAATCAGATATATCCATTTGCCCAAACATGCTTCTAGAGTGTTCAACCTTTTACGAAGAGATTTACCTATACAAACACAAACCCCAATCAGTAATAAAATTTCAAATATAAATACAATTAAACATAAAATTTTAGGTTCCTCAATCATTCTAATGCTACTTTCATCATCAATTTATCCATATACAATTTGTCGAAATATTTATTTCGTTTATTCAACAACACCAAATACATACTTAGAACTTCTGAAATATTTTGTTTGCAACTTCATGAAACATGTACATCTATTTGTAGTTATTTCATTCATTCTTTGTATTCATTATTTATCCAAGTTATTCATCACGATTGTCATAATATGCACCCCCCCCCCCTCAACTGAGTAGATATATCCTTTCTTCTATCCAGGCTCCCTCTAAACTTAGGGAGATCAACCACTTCCTTCTTCTATAACATAAAAGAACCTTTCATTGCTTCATTGCTTCTTATGGCATCAAGGTCATCTTTATCCTTATCATTCATATAGCTTCCTTCATCATGCTTATTATTATCATATAAACATCTTTATCATCTTGAATATTATGTACCTGCAAAACTTTAATAGCAAGTACAACCAAATACAAGAATACAAAAGCATGAAGTTAACTATATAAAAATTGTGTTAAAATATTGGAATCATTTAGAATTTAGACATCAAAATCCTAAACCAATTTAGGTTCATAATCAAGAATAGACACATATTTTTACATACTAGATTTCAATGTTTTGCTAGAGATTTTTCATAAAACCTAGACTCCATATTCGAGACATAAAGCCTTCAATATCAACAATTCAATCAATTAAGAATCCTATTATAGATCTAAGGTTTAAACAATATAATTTTACAATTACATGTCATAACCTACTAGGGTTTGTTTTAAACCCTATATTTCATCATCAAAAAAAAATCTTATTGAAAACAACATCATCATATCCTATAATATCATTCTCTACTAGAGTTTTATTACAAACCCTAGATTTTACAAACTAAAAAATGAGCATGAACAATTATATTAGCATACTCGCATATACATATCTATTATTTCATTCACTATAATTTCTCATAAATACAAATATCATTACATCAAATTTAGATTTACAATAATTTTCTCTAGGCTAGGGATTCTATCATATAGATGAATATACACATAGGGTTTCATTCCTAGGATCTTAATATAAATAGTACAGGGGATTTTTAATAAATCCTAATTCATCAAACCCTAAATATCGATGGTTTCAATAAATAACTTAGACATTAACAACAAACCCTAAAGGACTAGTGTTTCTAACAATACCAAAACCCTAAACATTAAAGAATAGGATTTCTAGACCCCATCAAAAGCCCTAAGTAGACTAGGGTTTCATAACCAATATTGACACACCATTAGCAACATGATGCTAGGGTTTTATAGTGAACCCTAAAGGTTATGGTTTCACAAGAATGATCAAAATTATATTATGATGAGGGTAGACTTAATCTAATGATTAATATCCATAACAAGAATTTTAAAGATTCAAAACCCTAGACATAACGATGTCAGTAATGTAAATAAAATGTCCAAAAAGGAATGATTTTACCTTTCACATGAAGAGAACTTTATAATAAAGCTTATATTCTAATACATACCTTCATTTGTTCCTTAACAAACCTTGTCGGACATAAAGTCTTGCAGGGATTACTTTGCAACAGAACTTCTTCCATGCTACAAGCCTATCCTTTTAAGTCTCCTCAATAACCTTTGAGAATTCAACAAGCTTTCCTAACGAAGGAAAATATAAAGAAAAAACTTATTAGAATACAATACAAACAAATATTGATGTGAGGAGGAAGACAAACATGAAAAGATGAAACAAAGAACAAAATACTTATCCTTTTCGTAAAAATGGTGGAGGCTCCCTCTTACTCCAATCTTCAGGGATACCTACAAATTTATCAAAATAATTCAAAAATGTTATAACAAGACATGATAGACCTACAAACTCTAGAAATTGAAACATAAATTAGGAAACAATACAAGAATAAGAAGGATATGTAGGAGAGGACTTAGTTCCTCAGTCTTGTTCTTCTTAGCTAGATATTCTTCAGTAATATTTGCTTGTTCCCTATCTCTCTTGTTATTCCTTGGATTCTCAAAAAATTGGTTCTTGTAATGATCCATCTTATGAAAAAATTAACATTTGATTTTGGAAATTACAACTTTCTTCTTTGGTCCTTTGAACTTCTTGAAGGTTCCCCTTTTCTTATGATGAGAAGAATAGGAATTAGAGGCATTTTCTTCTTCGTCTTCCTTCTTGTTGTTTACTAATGATATTCATGTTTCTTCTTGATTATATTCATTCCACATTTGTTCAAATTGTGGAGTATTGTTCCAACTGTTAATTCCTTATGCAAAAAAACTCCACGATTTTGGGAGTCCTAGAAGATCAGTAATTATGAGCTCTTTTTATGGTACCATTTCATCTATTGATTGGAGTTCGTCTCTGATTCTAGATATCCTTGTATAGTAGGATGATAAGTATCATATTTTTTCATCTTAACAATTCTTAATTCATTCTTGAGGCTTCCTATTTGACCAAGGTTCATGGAGAGAGCCTCATACATTTCTTGAGTGGAATCTTTGTTGGATATGTATGGAATTAGGATGTCCTTTAATCCATCCACTATTAGGTTCATGGCCAATACTTTGATTTCTTTGAACTTCTCTTTCATTTCTTCATCAATAGCCTTCTTGATTTTTCCTTGGACAAGATTCAAAACTTTATGCTTTTCGAGGATACGGCCTATCCTCTTTTTCTATGCCTTGTAGTTGGAGGCTCCCTCTAGCTTGTTTTCTCCATTCATTGAAGTTGACATAATTTTTTGTATGAACTAGGCTTCTCTTCTTATATAATCATTTTCCTTAAATACCTTTGTTTGATCCTATTTTCTTCAATAGATCTTCAATTTTTCCTTTTCCTTCTTATTCACCTTAGCTTTGATACCATGCTAATAAATCAATGCTTATATGAATTAGATTTTAATTCCTCTTTCTTGATAACTACTTGTGAATTATGTTGGCTTTTTTCACTTCTTTATTAATTTATCTTTAATCAAGAAATTACCAAATTATATTGATATGAAGATCACAATAACATGAGATACAAGATGTAGGCAGTCAGCCAGGGCCAGCCCCTATAAGGGAAAACCCAGTCAAACTCTTCCCTTAGTATATTTAAATCAAGATGAGACACTTCGAGAATTATTAAACCTAGAAAAATACCTCCTCCAACCATAAAGTCAACCCTTCCCTTCAACAAATTATCATTGTCAAAGTTTTCAAGTAGCAAATCCCTAGAAGCAGCTTCGATCCATAATTTTAGCCTCCTAAAAACAAAATTTTAACTCCCAACAATAAAATTTGAGAGCTGCAGTAGAAACATAATCTTGACCCCATTAAATTCCCAGACATTTCATAGGTGTGAGAGATAGATAGCCCATAAATTTAAATTATGTCTTCCCAAAATTTTTTTTCCTTCTCCAACTATTTCACACTCTTTTCTGCCTCTCTTCCTTGAAGGTCTAACTTGTTGAGTGAATTCTCCTAATAAGTCAAATAAACTTTCTATATATAGCCTTTTGGTAGGGTCGAATTGCCCTAATGTAAAACATGTTCATGGGGATAGGGACGAATTGGTGTGGAGGTCAACAATAACCTTTTTAACTAAAAAATGGTTCTTTTTACATGATAAAAAGGCCCAAGAAGGATCTAATAAAAATGGAATTGACCCTAATGACTCAAGGAAAAACCTAGAGGCCTCCAATTGGATTTGACCTAGAAAAAAATGACCCAATTGCAAAACACATGCTTTAATAAGCCATTTTATTTAATAATAATATTTATTTTAACAAGTACACTTATGAAGAATTAAACTAGTTACATTCTTCAACACAACGACATCTTCAAATCAAGTGTAACACAACATCAATAGGATAAATAGAAGGAGTTTGTAAAAAATAAATAAAATTTCCACACATGTAAATTATGATACAAATATATACAATGTACTCATGGAGTAACCTAAGCATAATAATTTTCCAAGTAAATCCAATTTATGGGCTCAGACCAAGGAATCTCGTCATAGTCAACTAGCTCATAAGCACCATTTGCAATTGCACATTTTACAATATAATGACCATGCCACATAGGTTCGAACCCCCCATATCCTAAGTTTCATGTTCTTAATCGTAAACCAAGACCAAGTCACCTTATGAATACACACTAGGATTTACATTCTCCTCAAAATGTGCCTTAACATGCTTTTTACGAGTCTCACTAGCCAACGTAGCATCACGATGAGTTTCATCTAGACATGCTAAGTATAGAAAACGTTCCTCCTCTACAGAGGTAATAGGAAGTAGTTCGATTGATAGCTTTAGTGACAAATTTCACATTCATTAGGTAAGATTACTTCTAGACTATAAACTAACTAAAAGGGTGTAATTCTGATTGCAACTTTTGTTGAGGCACAATATGCCCACAATGGTAAGAAAAGAATTAGATGCCAAGTTAGCTTATGCATCCCTATCATCCAATGAAGAATAGTGATTAAAACTTTATTCACAACTTCTACCTGGCTATTAGCCTGCAGATAATAGGGAGTCAAACTATCGTGATGTAAGCCCAAATTTGTGGTAAGTTAGGTCATCATAAATTTTCAAAAGTTGTTGCCATGGTCAGTGATGATGGCCTATGCGATACCGAACTGAGCAATCACATGATTGAATACAAAAAGAGTTACATTTAAACATCATCCCTAAATGTAGGCATCACCTTGACCCATTTCGTAAAATAGTCCATAGCTAGGATAATATAGCCATGCTCCTCGGCTGATTGAGGTTACATGTAATGAAATTGATGCCCAATTTTGCAAAGTGGCCAACAATGATTATCAGGTGAAGAGGTGAAGGATGTGCACACATTTTTGTGATGGTATATTTAACAACAACAATGTGATTATAACAACATATTTCGGTAAAAATAAAATAAGAGATAATCTCATCGACGTGTTTCGAACCAGCCAATGTGGTTCATCTTTGCGACAAGATGAGGAACCAGATCTAGGCAATGCAATAGATAGATGTAGAGAGAAGCTAACTAGTGGTTTTAGAGTAACAACTAGTTTGACTTAAGGCAGAAATTAATAATTAAGATTTGACCAAGAAGGGGAAGGGAATCTAAATAAAGAATTTTAATTTATAAAAATATTATTAAATTAAATTCTTATTAATATTATAAATAAATTCAATTTTTTTATAGGTAATAATATTATTTTAATAAAAAAATATTATATACCATATAGTTATAATATGTTAACTTTATTTTTATTTAAAAAATTATAGCCCTTATAACCAATTATTATATATAATATTCTAATAACTATTATTATTAATAGGTTTAACCCTAATCTTTTCTACACTTATTAATATATTATTATTATTATTGGTACTCTTATCAACTAAAATATAATATTAGATAATTTAAAAGTATTATAAAAAATATTGTCAAATTAAATAATTAATTTTTATTAAAAAATAAAAAATTATTAATTTTTTTCCTTAAGTCAAACTAGTTGTTACTCTTAAACAACTAGTTAGCTGCTCTTTACATCTATTTATTGCGTTGCCTAGATCTGGCTCCTCATCTTGTCTTGAAGATGAACCACACTGGCTGGTTTGAAACACGTCGACGAGATTATATCTTATGTGATTTTTACTGAAAGATGTTGTTATAATTATTATGGATCACAGAAGTCTAAATTTAAAAATAACATCAATCTAATCTTTGAACATAGAAGGCCATCAATATTCAGTGTGTAGGACTTTTTGAGAAGTGGAAATCCTGGAAATATGACTGCCACATGCTCCAGAGTGACAAACATTTAAAGATTTTTTAGCTTTGTCATGTGTTAAACATTGCTGGAAAATAGAATTAGCACCATGGCGGTAAAGAATATCGCTAACAATAATGTATTGTTGGGATTGGTACCATATGTGACGACAGTCATATTTAGATAATCTTGGCTAAAAATTTTGAGTCTGGAGATGAACACTAATATCTCCATACCAAGGATATAGTGTACCAATGAGAAAGAGAGATTCATCTGGAAGAGAATCCTTTGCCACTATTTCTATCTTAGAATAGGGAAAGTCACAAATAAGCTCACCAAATACTAGTGATTTCTTTGAATTGGGTTTAAAAAATTCTAAATCAAATTCTTTTTAGGGTAATGATCCATTTAGAATATTCCCCCCCAACAAATTGTCTAGTAAGAATATAAACCATGGGGTTATAATCTGAAACCACTATTGTTTTGCCCAATAAAATATAGTGATAAAATCTTTGGACAACTTGTGCATCTGCCACGACCAATTTCTTTCTGGTTGATAAGTGGATCAATCCTGAAAATCATTCTTACCCTATGGCTGAGAGGCCAGGACTCAGGGTCGTCTAAGCTGTCAAAGTCACCCAGGGATCACACTTGGCTTGAGCCACACCAGCAAAAACCATGCTGGATTTTTTGGTATCGGTGAGACTAGAACTAGTGACCTTTGCTTACGAAGCACCTTAACAACGCACTCCTTCACCAATTGTTCTAAATCTCTATGATTTTTTGCCATGACAAATTTCACCACATGTGTATATTTTGTTTTAGAATTGGTAAGATTCCTACTCAAGTAGTAAACAACATGTTCATTGTTGAATTAATCCTCTTGGACTAATACAATATGGGTGGTAACATCTGATGCAACTAGATACAAAAAATAATCCCGATGATAATCAAGCAAATGAAACAAAGGTGTGTGAATCAACGTGCTTAAGTGCATCTAAAGTTTTATAGTAGTTTCATCCTAAATGAAAGAAATTCCATTTTTCAAAGTCACGTGAAACCTTTAGTTAGTTCTACATAATTCAGAATGAATTGATGTAATAAAAAAAATATTTCCCTTGCAAACTTTGGAGTTAGTGTAAATTGGAAGGAGGGAAATTCAAAATAGCCTCTACCTTGATGGGGTCAACACAAATGCCTTCTTTTGAAACAACAAATCCTAGTAAACAACTAGATGTGACACAAAAAACATATTTATGTGGGTTAAAGAGTATATTATAATGTCGAAATTGGAGAAAAATTGCTCGTAGATGGATTGTATGATCTTGGAATTTTAATGAATGTGTTGGTAGATCATCTACGTATGATTGTATGTGTAAGACATAGTCCTTTAAAAAGTAGCGCCAACATTCTTTAGCCTGAACAGAAGCTTTCAATCGGTGAAATTTTCCCACAGACAAATGAATGTTTTTTAATGATGATATGCAGGAAGTATGTTAATTGGATTGTGATCGGAAAATCCATCCATAGAAGAAAATATTTCGTTACCAACACAATCATCATTTATTTGTCAATGTAAGGAGTAGGATAGTTATCTTTAGGAAAAGCTTTGTTAATATCTCTATAATCGACACATAATCGTGTTTTCACTTACTTCATGGTAATAGGAGCGATGTTGGAAACCCAATTGGTCAAAGGAACATGATAGATAAAATAACCTTAATAAGTTTTTCAACTTCAGCTTTGATAGCAACAACTTTTCTATTATGCACTAGACATAACCTTTTTCTGACAGGCTTAACATTTGGGTAGGTCTTGATTTCATGAATTAGAATACTTGGGTTTATTCAAGGAATTTCCTAATAATACCAAGCAAAAATGTCATAAAATTATTGGAATAGAGCCTTATAAGTCCGAGTTTCATCAAGTGATAATGAGGCACCTATATGAATTTTCTCTATAATTCTAGGTTTCACCAAGATATTAAGTGGAATTATTGTAGATATATTACCTAAATTATTTTCATATTTAGATTTGAAATTCGATATAGGAAATTGAGGGTTATCTACAATATTAAGTAAAAACATTGTAGAAAAGTTGTTCTCAATATTTTCGAGGTTGGGAAGTAAAGAGGAACATTGATGATAATCGTCCCAAGGAATTTCATCTAAATTCATAACCTCCATTATAGTTGTGTTTGTTGGAAACATGTTATCAAAAGGGTCAATTCTAATTGTGTAGGCAGTATCCAAGGATCATATAATTATGGAGTGCTTGAAGAAATCATATTGACCCAGGGAACGATAAGAGGAGGGTTAGGCAGAGGGAGTATAAATTTACCATCCATGATGAATCCTTAAGCAAACCGACTCAAACATTCTCATAAGAACTAGTTATTTTCCCCACAAAGGGTACGTTACCAGTGGAATTTGGGTCAGAAGTGTAAAAATCCATTTGTTCTACTTTAAATATCCTCCCTTGATGAGGGAATGGTATCAATCAAAAAAGTGACAAGACCGCTATAGACATTTCATAAGTCCATATTTGACCTAGTGAAAAATTGTAATCAAGTTGAACATCAACAATTTCTACTTCAATAAAAACCATTTTATCCTCTAACTCTACTCGTAGATCATTTAAAATACCATAAAGTCAAAATCCTCTGCCATCAAAATATTTGAGAGTGGTAGGTGATTGATTGATTTTCGGAGAGACCAAATATTTCCAAAAAGAAATAGACGTAATCCAAGTAGAATCTCCCTTGTCAATTATTGTATGAAAAAATCTTTTGGTTTTAACAAAAACTAGAATTTGAAATTCCAGTTGATGTAGGAGTATAGATATATGACTTTCAATATCATAGACTATGAGGTTAGAATCATGTGGATCGATTACACCAATGGCTGACAATAGTAATTTTCATTGTGCTAGACACATTGGAAGCACTTCGAGAACGAAAATTTCTGAAGGATATTGAGATAGGTCTTCAACAATGTTATAATTTTGAGCCACTCTGGCATGTGGATTAAAATATGACTTTTGAATAACACATTTAGGAGGAGGACAGATTACTATGTAAGAAGTTGATTTCTCAATTTGTAAAGATTCAGAGGGTGGTGGGACCAATGCAAAAGGTTGCTTAGTATCATTTTCGTTCAAAGGAGTTTTAGACTCATAATATTTAGACCTTGTTGCTAACAAAACTTGAGAGGACATCATCATGATATCCATAGATGTGGATGAAGAAGATCAATTGTGAGAAATCGTTTTACTATCCTATTAGGCCCCTATACTATTAGTGTAACCCCTTATTGTTATTAGTACAACCCCTTTATTATATTGTTGTACCCATGCTGTCCCCATATTGTTATTATTGTGCCCCATAGAAGCTCACTATTGTTATTATTGTGCCCTTCCATTATTTTTGTTATTTCAGCTCTAATTATATTATGACCCCTTAGACTCCTATATATTGAAAGGAGGTCTTGTCATTTTTATCATTTAAGAATTGTTCATTTGTGTAATGTAAAGGAGGTTTCCCCTTCAAAGAAGCTTATTTCTAAGGCGTTCATCTATCTTTTCTATCTTTTTGTGAGCCGGTTTCATAACAATTGGTATCAGAGCTTTGGACTCTAGGGTTTCGATGTTCCAAATAGGTCATCATGGAATGTCCGCTATAACTCTTTTTCTGTGATGTTTCAAAAGAGAAAAAAAACCCATTTGAGAAGAAATCGTGCTGAACCTCGGGTTTAAATTTTAGATATTTTTGCACTATATTTTCGGAGATATGATATGAGGAAGTTAGGGTTTTTGCAGACCCCTGAATTACATTCCAAACATGTCATCATCGAATTTTAGCTATAACTTTGTTTCTGAAACATTTCAAAAGAAAAAAGAAAAAAACCCATTTGGGGTGAAATCACTCTGAACTTCGGGTCCGAATTTCAGATCTTGTCCCACTATATTTGCGAGATATGATCTGAGGAAGTTGGAGTTTTTGCAGACTCTCAAGTTACATTACAAATAGGTGACCTGGGGAAAATTGTCATAACGTTTGTTTTAAGCATCATATTGAAATTTCATAAGAAGTTGCAGAAAGAGGATGGGTTTTAGTTCCCTTTGTATATTTTTTAGATCTGAAAGTCAAAACGGTGATACATGGCACTTCATATAAGTTCACTCTTCTGAAAAGGTATATAATCAGGTCATCTTGGGATATTGTGCATAACTCTTTCTTGGAGAATCCAAATTCGATAAGACTGCTTTCATTGGAAAGTGGACGCAGAGAGCTACCGTAGGAAGAAATTTCAGAACTTGGAGATCTGAAATTATAGAGTTACATTCATTGTAAGATCAAGCTCCTAAAATTAAGAAAAGGTGATATGAGGAAGCTTGATGGCAAGGATCTCGTAAATTTGATACTGCAGATGGGCAATATTTTGATATACATGGTGTACCACTGTAACAAAAGGTATGTATTGCATCTTCATATTTAGAACCAGATCAATTTTTATGGTATAAAGGACTTTGTTCTTGTAAGCAACTTGTTGCATGGTCAATTTTCACAGAGGAAATGATAGCACATTATGAGGATACAAAGAGCAACACCACAATAATTGGAAGAAAAAATAAGTAAAGGGCTTTGTTACAAAGTTGAAAGCAAAATTATGGAAACAAGGAATTATACCCCTCACAACTATAAAGATGGAAGTGTTGTTTCTCCTAGCCTTCCACAACCTACAAGGTTTACACCACAACAATTGGAAAAAAAAAGAGAAAAAGGGTTTTGTTACATTTGATAACGAATGCACTAAAGTCATAATTGCTAAGAAAAAATTATTACATCGAGTATGAGACGAGGATGAAAGGATCAAGAAACATCAAAGAAGAGAATAAACAAGACTCAAACCAGAGAAGAAGAAATGAATCCGACTTAATCTGTAAAGCATGGCATACCACTCCTCAAACTCTCAAGATAGAAGGACATATCAAGAAGAAAAAGGTTCAAGAAGTGAAATATCACATCAAGAAATAAGAAATGAATCCAACCATATCTTGTAATACATTGGCCCAAATTACCACTCCTCAAACTATCAAGATAGAAAGACATATCAAGAAGAAAAATGTTCAAGAAGTGAAAGATCACATCGAGCATCAAGAAATGAATCCGACCATATCTTTTAATGCATTGGATGAAATTACCACTCCTCAAACTCTCAAGATAAAAGGACATAACAAGAAGAAAAATATTCAAGCAATGAAAGATCACATCGAGTATCAACAACAAGTTCTTCAACTTTTAAAGGATAACGTCACTTTGTTGTAGAATCGAACGAAACAACATGTAGATCAACATTGCAGTGAAAGAAGTTTTGATGTAAGTGATTTGGTATTTTTACGGCTACATCTCAAGCAAGATATTTATGAGAAGGAAATGTTGGCAATACTACATGCACTTAAGAAATGGTGTCCCTACATAATGGGAAGACACTTCAAGGTAAAAAAAGATAATGATAGTCTTAAATACTTTTTAGAACAAAATATTGTCTTTAGAAGAGCAGCAAAAATGGGTCACAAATATGTTGGGTTGTGACTTTGAAATCATCTACAAAAAAGGGAAGCAAAATATTGTTGCAAATGCACTCTCAATATAGGATGAGGATGTGGAAGCATTTTTTTGTGCTATTTCTATTATCTAACCAGATTGGATAAACGAAGCAAGGGATGAATGGAAGAAGGACGAAGAAGTGTGGCCACTCATTCAAAAGTTTCAGAAAATCCCAATTCAAATAATATTACGAGAACTTGAAGAGGAAGGAAAAATCATATTGAAACCTAAAGTAGTCACAAAAACAAGAACCTGATAGCTACGAAGTCAATCAATTTCAGAGTATCTCATCAAATGGAAGAACTTACCCACTGAAGATTTCACATGCGTGGACAAGAATTTTATACAGAAGCATCAAGAACTACTCAAGCATTGAGAACAACACTTTTTGAAGGAGAGGGGCATGTTAAGCCCCTATACTACTAGTGTAACCCCTTATTGTTATTAGCACAACCCCCTTATTATATTGTTGTACCCATGCAGTCCCCATATTGTTACTATTGTACCCCATAGAAGCCCACTATTTTTATTATTGTGCCCTTACATTATTATTGTTATGTCAGCTCTAATTATATTATGACCCCTTAGACTTCTATATATAGAAAGGATGTCTTGTCATTTGTATCATCTAATAATTGTTTATTGGTGGGATGTAAAGGAGGTTTCCCCCTTGAAGAGGCTTATTTCTAAGGTGTTCATCTATCTTTTCTATCTTTTTGTGAGTTGGTTTCATAAGATATTCTCAGAAGGAAAAAGGATTTTTTAAGACAACAAGTGTAGAGGAACCTTTGAGGAATTTATTAACCTTTGCATGATGTGGGAATTCCTTCGTATAATGGTCATCATTACAAATAAAACAACTATAATGAGGTTTCCTTTTATCATGAAAAGGTTATTTTTTCGTTGGTTTTTCCTTTTGAGGGACATTTTGTTTTGATTTTCATTTTCCCTTTTTATTACTTCCGGGTTGTTGAGTCTTACCAGTAGATGATTATACTACATTAACCTCGAAGGTAATATCATATGTAGTACATTTGTTGGGTGAATTTTTCATAGACACAATGGGAGTAGGTTTAGAATTACTCGTATTTTTTACTCTTTAAATGTTGTCTAATATAACAAATTAAACAATCATAGGTGTGAGATCTTGTAGGAGGTGTAGTTGGTTGAGCTATGTTGGATGCGTGAGGTGCATTTGGAATATTCTGGTACAAGGTTCCAGATTGTGAATAGACAAGGTCTAAGTATTTGGTATGAGAAATATATTTATCTTCTACAACAACTCATCCCTTCGAAACATCTTTTGTTATGTTAGGAAGTAAATATTTAACAAACCATTCAACTAACAACTGATCTGGAATGTAAGATTTGACTGAACAACATATATGTCTCCACTCATGTATATGATCTAAGATATGGGTGGAATAATATTGTTTTAACAAATTCAAAATCTCAGTACTAGTTTCATACAGAATAGGTAACTGAAAATGCATTAAAATTGTTGTTGCTAAGGAGTTGAAATTGTGGAAAGAGGCACATGGTAACTTAATGTACCATTTCACTGTTAGACCTGTTAAATTCTGCAGGGAAAGCCATAACGTAATGGAATCATCATTTAATAAATTTCAAGAACACCATAGGTGATAAGTCAATACGTGATTTGATGGATCTTCTCCAGGATTACCATCAAGTTTTAGTATGTCACTTGGTAATTTTGTAGGAATCCCCATCCAAAAAGGATAATGAAAAATTATATCATTCATTAGTTGGGATAGGTCCTGTGAATCTAACGTCACAATGAAAGACAACTGTTTGTTAGTCTTTCTCATGATACAGAGACCTTTGAGGATTTAGTCCAAACCCTAGAGGAGGATATAAAGGATATCTTGGAATAACTTGTTCTGTTGGAATTTGCATTCCTCCAAGATAAGCAAGGTAAGTCATACTAGGTTGAATTTGAAATGGAAATCCTTGAAAAGGTTGACCAGGATATGGTTGAATTTGAAAAGGTTGACCCTGATACGATTAACCATGCACCATTTGATCTAGGTAAAGTTGGCCTTGCAAAGGTTGGCTTGAATATGATGTTTGAATTGTTCTTACACTAGGTTGACCAATAGGTATTTGTGCTCTAGACTAGAAAGTTGGACCAATAAAATATTGAGCTATAGTCTGACCAGTTTGATAGCAAGATGCTTGAGGAATGATCTATGTAGGTTGTTGAATTGATATCTGAGGAATTCCTTACACACACATTTGTGGTATAGATAGGACAAATGTTTGATGTGTACTTAGAACTAGTTGTTGAATAGTTGTTTGCATAATAGGATCAAAAAATGTTTGAGCAATACCCTAGACTGGACGTTGAATATGTGTTTGTAATATAGTTTAGCCAGTAACTTGGATAAGTTAATAGACAGGTATGTGTGGAGTAGCTTGAAAATTTTTTTGAACATAAGGATGGTTCCAAATAGTATTCCCCATTCTTGGAAATGAGGCACCAGGTGAGGGTCGAGATATAACATACTGACTTGGACAAGCCTAGTAATCCAAAATGGATCCTAAAACCTATGATTCTTCATATACCTTCACTATCGGAAGGTAAAATAGTGAAATAATGACAGAAAATAGAGTTAAGCGAAGGAGGAAGTAACGCTGCACAAGAGCTATCGGATCAGACTGATCAACGGTCCAGATCAAATCAAGATATTGCAATCGAGAGAAGTCAGCAGATTATATCAGAGGCATCCCTATGGAAATCATGATAGTGATTAGCACGATTTAATGAGGACCATTGATTGAGCATGGAGATCAACGACCTATATTAACTCGCAATATCGCATCACTAAAACACAAGGGAGGACTTACCAGAGGCTCGAAGACCATGCGATATGTGATTGCAATATATCGCATCACACCAAGAAAAAGGAACGGGGTCAGCACAACATGCAACTTGCGATAAGCCAAACCTAACGGGGTTTATAGATGCATCTTGATAAATTTTGACTTCTGATAAAAAGGGATTTGTTGGGTTTTTCTATGTATTTAATCATTTCCATTATAAAACCAAAACATAAAGGAAATGTGCCCAAAGCAATAAAATCAAACCCGAAAGGTTTATAAATGCAACTTTACATTATTTGAGTTCCATGGTAAGCGGGATTTCGGGCATGCCTCAAGTGGTAAGTGGTATTGGACAAGCTTCACCCAATCCCATACACTGGCCGACACGTGGCTTGGCGCAAGAGAGAGAAAATCACCTTTTCAGGCGGGTAATCTCCATGTGCATAAGCCACCTGAAATAAATATCAATTGTTGGATTGAAGATCACACATATCAACTGTGGGCTTGCAATACCAACCAAAGGCGGACCCAATATGATTATAGGGCAGATTCAATATTATTTGAATTCTGATAGAAAGAGTTTTGCTGGATTTTTCAGCGTCTTTTATGTATTTTTCTATGTAAATAGAGAAATGACTTTTTGGGATTTCACCCATGCTAGTGGTCCTTTCTGTTACGAACAAGTGGCCACCACACCTTGGGGAATTTAGAAATGAATGTTAAACACTCCAGAAGGAGAGGAAGGGGCAGCAGTCAGAATCCAGAGAGCCCGAAAGGGGAAATGAAAAGACAAGTGCCGATAGACTTAAAAGCCATTCAATGGAAGAGACAGAGGGGGCAGTTGCTAAGACAGAGAGAAAGCAGAAGACAGAGAGCAAGAGGGAGAGTCTGTGTACTCTTGCAGACTTGAGGATTTCAAGTAAATCCCTGTTGTTTTGTCATTGTCATGTTGAGACTCAGTTTGAGCTCACACCTGTAATAATCTGCTCTTGAAGACATAATATAGAGGTCAACACTGAAAGATGGACTAGGAGACATAGCCAGGAAATCTAGTGAAATCCTTGATTATTTCGTTGTGTTAATGTGTGTGACCATTATGTTTTCTAACTAATAATTGTCTATATTATTCACAATATTTTCGATCCATTGCACTAAGTAATATAGGCATTCCTGCACATGAGTCTGTAATACCTTTATATTGATTTAAGAACTTATTTTTAGGTCAAGTGGTATCAGAGCTTTAGGTTTTATTAAGGTTAGACAAGCTTGTACTGGATTTTGAATGCTAACTAGATTAAAGCTCGAAGTAGGAGAAGGATAACTTGTTGAGGCTAATCTAGTGATTGGAAGAGTCTATTCTCAGAGGAGAATGGCAAAAGAAACTCCATTGGGATCAGAATCTCAATTTATGGAAGGTTTTAAGGCACTCCAAGCCATGGTGGAAGAGATGTATCTGGAATTTAAGAAGGGTCAAGGTGAAAGCCCCTCAACACCTAAACCAGACAAAGGAGTAGAGAAACCTTTTCTAGTTGCCTCTCCAAAAGGCAACAGAAAAGGAGAAATGCCTCCTCCACCAACTCCTCCATCATCACCTTCATCATCCTCATCATCTTCTTCACATAAAACTAGCCCTGAAAAGAAAATGAAGAAAACTTCTTTGATTAAATTAGATGTGAAGTTTTATTTACCAATTGATGATAGAGAACTAAATGCAGAGAAGCTATATAATTGATAAGATAGATTGATATATATTGCAGGGTGCAAAAAATTTATTCAAAAAGGAGAAAGATTCAGCTGGCTAGCCTTCAACTTGGAGGAACTACACTAGTATGGTGGGAAGGCAAGACACAAGATGATCTGAAAAAACATGGTAAAATCCTTTCTACTTGGAAAGACTTTGTTTCTGCTATCAAAAAGAAATTATATCCTTTAGCTTACATGCAGCAGGAAATGATGAGTTAGCAAACTTTTCACGAGTTGAAGGGTCAGAGTGTACAAAGTTATACTCAGGAATTCAAGAAAAGATCTTTAACTCTAGGAATATCATTAGACTCATCTAAGACTTTATTGAAGTATATAGGTGGTCTGCATGGTTATTTAAAGCATACTATACTCATGTTTAATCCCACTATCCTAGATGATGTATCAGTTCAAGCAACACATCTAGAAGCTAGAGGTAAAAATGTAAACCCAGAGGTTGGGGGAACATCTAAATATTCTGTAAGAAACAACAAGGAAAAGAGGAAACTGAAATGGAAGGAGAGGAAAGCAAACATTGTAAAGAAGTATAAAACTTCATGCACTCATTGCAAGAATGAAGGACACAATGAGGCACACTATCGGTCTTTGCATCTAGAACTAAAACCCAAGAAGTTTGGTTGTAAGGAGAGAAAGAATGTTGCAGCTATTCAACAGGACTTGGGATCAGATTCAGGTGATGAAACAATAGTTATAGCCATAGGTAGTAGAGGTAAATATTTTGAAGCATCCACAAGTAATTCTGCACAATCTGTTAATAATGAAAGTAGTGTGAGAGAAAGAAATGATATTTTTCATATTAGAGTAATTTCCAAGCATAATAAGATTGATACTTTATTTGATAGTGGATCACAAGTAAACTTCATTTCTGAACCAATTGTAAAGAAGTTGGGATTACAAACAAAACCTCATGAGAAGCCATATCCATTAGGTTGGGTATGTGATAAAACAAAGCTACAAGTAACAAGACAATGTAAACTTAGGTTTGCTATTGGGTCAACATTTGTAAATGAAGTTGAGTTAGATATAGTTCCATTGGATATATGTGGTATTGTTTTGGGAAGTCCATACTTGTATGATAGGAAAACTATCTTCTATAGAGCTGAAATAAGTATCAACTCACTAAAGATGGAATATAATATATTGTAAGAGCTCATAAACTCAAAAATAACTATTCTCTCATTAACTCCAAATGAAAAGAATTATGAATTCAAGTAAGCAGTTTTTACTAATGGTTGTAAAGGAAAAGGATCCTGGGAAATCCAATGCATTTGAAGGTTGTGATTCTAAACAGAAAGCTGATTTAGTTAAAGTTGTTTCAGAGTATGATGTTCTATTTCAAGAACCAAAAGGTCTACCACCCAAGCAAGAAATAGTACATGATATTTGTTTGCAACAAGATGCTCCATTATCTAACATTGGAGTGTATAGCTTGTTAGCTTTAGAGAATGCATAGATAAAGAAGAAGGTATAGGAGTTGCTCAAAAAATGGTTTATACGACTAAGCACATCACCATGTGGATCTCCAATCATCTTGGTGAGAAAAAAATATGGTTCGTGGAGAATGTGCATTGATTATAGAGCACTAAATAAAATAACGATCAAGAATCGTTATCCTCTTCCTCGTATTGATGATCTATTAGATCAATTGAAAGAAGCAGTTTAATTTTCTAAGTTAGACTTGTGAAGTGGATATCATCAGGTCAAAGTTGCAAAACAAGATGCATGGAAGACTTATTTCAAGACAAAGCAAGGACTGTATGAATGGTTGGTTATGCCTTTTGTCTTAACTAATGCTTCTGCTACATTTATGAGAGTTATGAATGATGTACTCAGACCTTTTATTGATGATTTTGTAATTATTTATTTAGATGACATTCTTGTTTTCAGTAAGACATGGGAAGATCATGTAAAGCATGTAAAATAGACTTTAGATGTTTTAGAAAGAGAAAATATCTATGTAAAACTATCAAAATGTGAGTTTGGCAAAACATATTTAAATTATTTGGGTCATATTGTAGGGGGTGGTGAATTGAAGATAGATCCCTCTAAGGTTCAAGTCATTGTGAACTAACCTAAACCCAAATCTGCTACAGAGGTTGGGAGTTTCCTAGGGGCAGCACAATACTGAAGAAATTTTATTGCTAACTTTTCATTGATTGCAGCTCCATTACATGTTTTAATAGGATTGAAACAGGTGTATAAGTGGGGAGGAAAATAGTAGAAAGCCTTGAACACCTTAAAAGAAAAAATTAGTACAGCACCAGTACTAGCACTGCTAGATCTTCAACATCCATTTGAGATTGAGATAAAAAGTAGTGACTATGCCATGGGAGTAGTGTTGATGTAACATAGTAAACCCATATGTTATCATTCTGAGACATTTACTTCTGCAGTAATTCATTATCCCACATATGATAAAGAATTGTATTCATTAGTACAAAGTGTGAAAAAGTGTAAACATTACCTAATGGATAAGGAAACAATCATACTTACAGATCATCAACCACTTCAATATTTTCACTCAAAAACTAAATTGCTGCAATCAAGACATTATAGGTGGATGGGTTTTCTACAACAATTTCATCTTGTCATCAGATATAAGAAGGGCATACACAATAAGGTTGTAGGCTTATTATCAAGACCAATCATAAATGCATCTACTATACTTAAGCATAACTCAGTAATGCATGAAAGTTACATTGAACAATATGCTCAAGATGTAGATTTTAAAGATGTATACGCAACTTTAAGTCATGGCAAGCAAGTAGAAGAATTGGATTATTATGTAAAGGACAAACTCTTATATCATTTGGGAAAGTTATGCATTCCACAAATTGAAAGAGTTAACATGATTCAAGAAGCACATACTTCTCTAATATCAAGTCATTTTCGTGAAAGTAAAACAGTTGCACAATTACAGAGGTTCTGTTATTGGCCCAGAATGCATGAGACAGTTTCTAGATATATCAAAGGGTGTACTATGTGTGCTATAAGCAAGCCAAGTAATAGAAAATTAGGCTTGTACACTCCACTTCCAATTCCTTCTCGTCCTTGGGAAAGTGTTTCCATGGACTTTGTTGGGGGATTGCCAAAATATAAAAAGGATCATGATTATTTGTATGTTGTTGTGGATAGGTTCAGTAAAATGTGTATTTTTATACGATGTAACAAGTAGGTTACAGTTGAAAAAACAACAAAGTTGTTCTTTCAGAATGTATGGGTTCATTTTAGGTTACCCACTTCTATTGTATCTGATTGAGATTCTCGATTTGTTGGGAAATTTTGGTCAAATCTATGGGAGTTGATGGGCACCATGTTGAAGAAGAGCACAACATTTCATCCACAAACAGATGGCCAGACAGAGGTGGTCAACAGGACAGTGATCCAGTTTCTCAGAGGCTATTGCAGCAAGCATCCCAAGCTTTGGGAT
>APFE031107293.1:0-44283 GCA_000404065.3 Pinus taeda
TGGGCATGGAGATTTTCAGAGACAGGAGCAATGGTAAGCTATGGCTATCACAACAGAAGTATATTGAGAAAATACTTTTGAGATTTGGTATGAATAATGTGAAGCCTGTGTCAGTCCTTTTAGCTTCCCATTTTAAGCTTTCTTCGAGTTTATGTCCTAATACAGATGAAGAAAAGGATTATATGTCTCGAATTCCATATGCCAATGTAGTAGGGTGTTTAATGTATGCCATGGTTTGTACTCGACCAGATATTTCACATGCAGTTGGGGTTGTCAGCAGGTACATGGCAAATTCAGGTAAAGAACACTGGTCAGCAATGAAATGGGTGCTTCGGTATTTGAGAGGCACAAGTAGTTATTGTATTTCTTACAATAAGAGTAGTGAATTTGTTTGCGGATATGTTGATTCCGATTTTGCAGGTGACTTGGATAAGAGAAGGTCAACTTCAGGGTACGTCTTTACTCTTGCAGGTGGAGCTATAAGCTGGATGTCGAAGTTACAGAATATTGTTGCTTTATCCACTACTGAAGCAGAATACGTTGCTGCTTCTCATGCTTGCAAAGAGGCGGTTTGGTTGAAAGGTTTGCTTGGTGAGTTTGGTAGGTTACAGGACAACATCATGTTACTTTGTGATATTCAAATTGCAATACATTTGGCTAAGAATCCGGCCTATCATAGTAAATCAAAGCATATTCCAATTAAGTACCATTTTGTAAGACAGGTTATCACTGAAAGGGGAGTCTCTCTTGAAAAGGTGCATACAAAGGAGAACTGTGCAGACATGTTCACGAAACTAGTTTTGTTGGAGAAGCTACGCTAGTGTTTGGCTTCTCTTGGCTTGCAGAAAAGATAAAATAATAATAACAGGGCATCAGGCGAATTGTTGTCAAGGTGGAGATTGTTGAGATTTTCTGTTTGAGCAAAATAGGAAAAAATCTCAGCTGATGACAACAATAGAATTCAGGTCCTAGATTAGCTCCAAGTTGTTGGGAGGGAGTTAATGCCTCCTATATTCGATGTGAGGGAGTTATGAGGCTGTTAGATTCTCTAAGCTATATTATAGGCAATCATTCGGATGGTTTGCTAAGAGAGTGTGAGGATTTCTTGATGTAATCTCCAATTTGATTAATATATTCCTGATGCCTATGTTTGGTGGACGTAGCCCAGATTGGTTGGGTGAACCACGTTAAAAACACTGTCTCTTATGTGCTTGATTGTTTTGTTGAGTTAATTTATTTGATTGACTGTGCACCTGAACCAACAAGCACAGGAGGAGTCACGATCTACCCTAGAGGATTTTCTACTCTTGATTCAATTTGTGCTTATGCACTTCTGTTTTGGAGAGAGAGAATGATTGTAAAGATTGAAATAGGGTTTTTGGCTTTGTTTAATTGCTTAGCACTATTGCAGGCATTAAGATCATAGGTTTGCAATTTTCAAAGGCTGCATATTTTGTAAGAAGCTTTGGCACTATTTTAAATAAATTCCCATTCTTGTGCACTATTACCATAATGCTGAATTTTTATATTTCTGTCAAAATTTTATAATTGATTTCAATTTTTATTCTAAATAATATTTCTTGTTGATATCTAATACTATTGTTGGTTCAATTTTGATATGTTGTTGAAGCTTTATTAAGAGCTATCTCCAGAAGGCAGAAGGCAGAATGAGATCGAATCTATAATGAATTCATTGAAGTATATTTGAGATAAATGATAACTATTTATCATTTAATTGGAAATGTATTTTGTTTTTTATTCCATTACTTAAAATGAACTATTTCTTTTAGTTAATGGAAACCACATAGTGAATTCATTCATAAACTAGTTATTCCCCTTGTTTTATTTAATTTTCTCTAGTATTAGGAGAGGGCTATCCCATTCTAGTTCGAGATAGGATCTTCGTTTTAAATTAGTTTTGCATTTGCAAATTAATTTTGGATAAAGTCCTCTTTCTTTAGAGGCAAACATCCTAGTCCTCAGTGGTAGGATTGAGCCCTTATATCAATCAACCTTCTTGATTGATTTTAATCTTTATTCAAAACACTAAAAAGTCAATCATAAGGATTAATGTAATATATTGTATATTAATTTATTTTTAATCAATAACACTTAACATTAGAAATTATTTTTCTTTTCTTTTTAGAGTTAACTTTAGCATACTAATTATTAATTAGTTTTTTAACATTCACTTTCAATAAATAATAATAACCTAAGGGAATTAGAATAAGTTTAATTTTAATTAGGTAGTGTATTTAACTAGATCTTATTTTAATTAAATGTTTCCTTAGAATAATAATAACATTATTTAGTTTAATTAACATTCATTTTATATTTTATCATAGATATATTATAATCTTATAATAAACTAGATTAAATATTTAGTTTTATCATTAGAACTATTAGTAATATTTAGGATATATTATAGTATAGTTATTTTATTATAAAATAGTATTAGTATAGTATAAGGTATATTTATTTATATAGTATAGTTAGTTAATTAGTATAATATCATATGATATATTAGTTTAGATTTGGCATATGAGATAAGTAGGAGTACTTTAGTACCTAACAAGACTTTAATGATAGTGTAGTATTAACATTGTGTTACTTTAGGATTAATAAATAGTAATAAACTAACAAGTTTCATAGGGATAACATTGTCATAGTATCATAAAGGATTAACAATTAATATTAACTTAATACCATAGAGTTAGTTAGGTTAGAATAAGTTAGGTTAATTTTAAGTCATAACTTAGTCATGGCTTAGCTGAGCCCCAGAGCAGCTTAAGGATCACTTTGCTGCCTAATGAGCAAGAGAGATGATCTGATGTCTCTTCTCCATTGCTGGATGAAATTCATATTTTAAGTCATCGGAGATTGAGAGAAGGTAACTGGACCTAGTTAAACCAGTCGGAGCCACTAATCCAAACGGATAAGGGAAGGTATTCAATTCCCAGACTGGGTGGTTTTCCCCCATGTTGTTGCAGCGATGTTTGAGGCATCAACACATTGGTATGTGCCAACCAAGAAAAATAATTGATTAGTTCTAGTAATATGTAAGGTTTACTATTTTTAAAGGAATTAGTTTGTACAAGAGTTAGTAAGAAAAAATTTATCCCTTGATAGCTATATTAAGGAACATACACAACAACTAGAAGAGTTACTATAGCATACAATGATGTGTTCCAGGAGCCTAAAGGGCAACACTCAAGAGGGAAGTGGCACATGAGATACATCTATCACTAGTCTCCCCATTTGCTAACATTGGGTTGTACAGGTAATTTTTTCATAGAAGAAAGTGAAGTGAAGAAACAATTGTAAGAGTTACTGGAATAAGTTGTCATTCGACCAAATACCTCATCATGCAGGTCAATGATCATCGTTGTGCCAAAAAAGGATGAGCCTTAGTAGGTGTGTATTGACTACAGGGAGTTAAATAAAATCACACTCAAGAACAGGTACCCCTTTCCTAGGCCAAATGTTCTACTAGATCAATTACAACAAGCCAAATACTTCACCAAGTTAGACTTAAAGTCAGGATATCACTAGGTTAAAGTCAGAGAAGAAGATACACAGAAGACAACCTTCAAAATTAGACAAGGTTTGTATGAGTGGTTAGTCATGCCATTTGGCTTATGTAATGTACCAACAACATTTATGAGGTTAATGAATGATATACTACACCCTTTTATAGATTTGTTTGTTATTTTATATTTGGATGATGGATTGGTATACAATTCTACCTCAGAATAGCACATATCACATTTGATTCACGTTCTAGAGACATTAAAGAAGCATTAACTATTTACCAAGAAGTGGGAATTTGCACAATAGCCTTTGGTCTATCTATGGTACGTGAAAGGTGGAGGAGAGTGAAGATAGATCTTGCCACGTTGGAGGCCATCATGAAGTGGTCAGTTCCTACTAATGTTTCTGAGGTTGGGAATTTCATTGGGGAAACATAATACCTAAGGAAATTCATAGCCTTTTTTTTAATAGTAGCAACACCACTCCACGCCATAAAAACAACTAGCAAGAGTTTCCAATGGAAAAGGGTTAGCATAGAGAATTTGAGAAGATAAAGAAGAATATTATTTAGGCATCGATTCTTGCATTACCAAACTTGCAACAACCCTTTGAAGTGGAGACAAATGCAAGTGGGTGTGCTATGAGAGCAATATTGATGCACGGAGGAAGGCCTATATGCTAGCATTTTAAAGTGTTTCATGGGGTGGTTCTCAACTACCCTATATACGATAAGGAGCTCTATGCCTTGGTGCAAGCTATGAAGAAGTGGAAACACTATCTAATGGGAAAGGACACAATAATCCACAAATTTCACCAACCATTATAGTACCTGCAGGCTTAGAGTAAGCTACAACAAACTGGGCATTACAAGTGGATGGAGGTTTTATAATAGTTTCATTTAGTGATTAAGTACAAGAAGGGTATCACAAACAAATTAGCCAACATGCTTTTAAGGCCATGCACATCAAATATCATATCTTTGGGAAGTCTTATGCTCATGGAACCATTTATCAATGATGCATACAGAGAGGCATATTCATTGGATGAGGAATTCATATAGGTGTTTCAACAGTTGAAAAGCCAAAGTCATGTGCATAATGGTGACACACAATTGACTACCATCTACAGGATGGATTGATATACAGGCTGGATAAGTTATGTGTTCCTAAAGGTGAGCATTTGTTGCTAATTAGAGAAGCTCACACATCCAAGGTTGCAAGGCACTTTAGTGTAGGGAAAACAGTAGCTAACTTGCAGAGATATGTGTATTGGCCCAAGATGAAAGAATATATTTTTAGGTTCATAATATAATGAATTATGTATTGTGCAACAAGCCTAGTAACATGAAACATGGTCTATATTATCCTTTGCATGTACCTACTCATCCTTGGCAAATAATTTCCATGGTATTTGTGGGAATCTTACCATAAAATAGGAAGGGATATGGCTACTTGTTTGTGGTAATTGACACATGTTCAACAAGATGTGTGTTCTAATGCCCTATAAAAAGACCATTAGTGGGCAAGAAGCAACCAACTTGTTTTTGTACAAGTCTGGGTGAACTTTGGGATACCAAGAAGTATAATTTTAGATAGGGACACAAGATTTTGTTAGTGCATTTTGGACAGCCTTGTGGGAGAAGATAAATGTAAAGTTGGAGAGGTATAAATCATTCCATCCACAAAAAAATGGGAAATTAGAAGTAGTCAACTAAACTTTGGTGCATCTTTTGAGGGATCGCAATTATAAGAATTCAAAGACTTGGGATGAAAAGGTGGTATATATACAACACTCTTATAACAAAGCACTCCACACTTCTATTGGTAAGTTCCCATTTGAAACTTGTTTTGAATATTTTCCACCTTCACCAGTGGATATTTCCCATTGCTAGAAATGAGGAACGAGGGAGGATCTTATAGGGAATACCTTAAGGGATTTTCTTTTTTTTAGAAGATTAGGTAGATCTATCTACAAGTACAAGAGACATTGTATAATTCATTGGGAAATTACAAGGCCAATCTTATTCAACAAAAAATAGAGAAGTCCTTCAAGGTGGGAGACAAAGTATGGTTACAATTGAACAAGGAGAAACTACAAGGTCCTAGTAAGAAAATCAAGCCTTTGTAATGTGGACCCTTTGAGATACTAGAAATGGTGGGAGATAATACCTATAGACTAAATCTACCCTCATACTATGCATTTAATTGGTGGTGAATGTAGAGAATTTAAAACTTTATGAGCCTTCCATGCTAGATAAGGAAGAGAAATAGGTCCCACCTTCTGTAGAGGATTTGGCTCGAGATGCTCAGGCATAGTTGATGGAGGATACAATTTTGTAGAATATGTCTAAAACTACAAGATATGGGTAGCATGAACTTTAGTAGATTGGTTGGAAAGGATGGATTCCAAGAAAATCTAAATGGTACACCCAAGAGAAGGTGGAGGAAAAATTTCTTGACTTCATGTAGTAGAAGGTTTTGGGGACCAAAAGCCTCCCAAAATGGGGAGGTATGATTTGGATTATATAACTACATTATTTTTCATCCATCTTGATGTTTTTAGAGTGCAAAAAGTGGAGGAATCAACTCAAAGGATAATTTTTACCAACTGGTCCCAATTTGGCAAATTGGGGTCTAATACCTTCTGGAAGTAGTTTGGGGCATCAAACAATGGGTTTTTGGGGGTAAAACTATTATGCGTAAGTGTGACACTCCCTAATGATATCCTAGACATGGATACCTTTCCAATGTTGCAAGCATCACCTCAATTAGAGTTCGTATGAAAAATTTATGCCACCGAATGTTGACCTTCCTATTTTCACCACCATAATTCGAGAGGATCCCACATTAGCCCCCATTATCCATTGAAAAAGGCGAAAGAATAAGACTATAGAAAAGTCAATATTTTAATTCTAATCAATATTTTAAGGAATCAAACTTAGCCACTCGTAGGCTATGGGGTTGCATAATAACCATGCCATTAGGAGGAAAAGGGGTTCCATTATATTCAAGTGCATTTTGTTCCATAGATGAGAAGAGTACCCAAGAGTGGATATGGAGACAGTAAAAAGAGGATTTGTGCATTATAGTAGCCCATGGGCCACATGCCTCACTTCTTTATACTTGCATCCATTTGCATTCAAAGAAAGAGAGGGTAAAGCAACCTCACCTTCTAGTTGAATTTCCTCCAAAATAGTTTCCTAGGTCATATCTTGTGTTTTATGGTTGTGCGTGATTGTATTTTTATCTATTATCTATTTTTTACAATTTATATAACAGATGCATACAAATATTAACTTAATAAATCCATAAGTCTAAAGAAAAAAAACCCTCATAGTATAGATTTTAGATTTTCAATATAAATTTATCAAATTTGTTGTGATGAACTCTCTAGTGGAATATCCATGACAATTTATGGATCCATTTCTAGTTCACTTTTTATTTAATGAATTACAATGATCCCTTGCCAAAATACTTCTTTGATTTTGCATAACATTAGAAACAATTCACTTTGTTTATTGGTGTTGGTTGTGGAGTTTGATTATCTTCTTCATTGTTTAGAGGTTTTTTTTTTTTTTCAACTGCGTTGGATCCTTGTTCCTAACGGGGTAGAAATGTCGCCTGTATGATTGTTGTCAACTACCAGTTCTGGAAGATGAAGGTGAAAGATTATTTGTATAAAAAATATGTGTACCTACCATTGAGCAGAAAATCAAAGAAGCCAATGAGTATGACAAACGAAGAATGGGATCTTCTCGACAGAAAGGCACTAGGAACAATATGACTGTGTCTAGTAGCATCAATGACATTCAAACATTTCAAAGGAAGCAACAATAGAAGGTTTAATGACGGAATTGGCCAAATTATATGAAAAACCATCAACCTCAAATAAGGTATTTCTTATGAAGCATCTATTTAATATGAAGATGTCAGAAGATGGATCTGTTGTTGATCATTTAAATGAATTTAACATGGTTACCAATTAGTTAAATTATGTAGGGGTAAATTTTGATGATGATTTTAGGGCTCTATTGTTTATGTGCTCATTGCCTGAAAGTTATAATGGCTTAGTGATGGCTATTAGTAATTTTGTCTCTAGATCTAGTACTTTAAAGTTTGATGATGTTGTTGGTGCTAACCTTAGAAAGGAAATGTGAAGGAAGATCTTAGGTAATACAACAAATAATGCTTTGACTTCAAATACTAGAGGAAGGAATATAGAGAGAGGAAAGAGCCCAAGACATTGTAGTAAGTCAAGGAAAGGAAAATCCAATTCTAGATCAGGGATATTGTGCTGAAAATATAGGAAGGAAGAATAGTTGAAGAAAGGCTGCAAATCTCAGAAGGGAAAAGAGGGAGATGGACAACAAGAGAAAAATCATGAAGCAAATGTGACATTTGATGTGTTGAAAGGTGCTTTTATTCTTTCATTAGAGAATATTATTGATGTCTGGGTGGTAGATTTAGGGGCCTCATTCCATGCCACACCTAATAGGAAACATTTTCATGACTATGTTCAAGGAGGTTTTGGACAGGTTTGTTTGGGTGATGATAAACCCTGAAAAATCGTTGGAATGGATAAGGTTTTATAAATCAACATAATGGAAACCAATGGATATTAAAGGAGGTAAGGAATGTTCCATATCTAAAGAAAAATATAATTTTAACGGGGAAATTATGAGGTGAAGGCTGTGAAACTACTTTTACAGAAAAAACTTGGAAGGTCACTAAAGGAGCCCTGGTAATATCAAAAGAAGAAAAGGTCGGTACATTGTATTTATGCAATAGTATTTCTAATTATGTTAATGTTTTAATCTCCAAAGGAGCAGATACGATATTTTGGCATCATAGGCTCAAGCACATGTTAGTTTTGGTATGTTCTATGCTAGAGCAATTTATTTCAATTTTAGTTATATTTTCTTGATCAACAATCGCATCAACATTAAAGTAAACTACAGATAGAACATAAATATAAATCGCAGAAGACAAGCCAAGGCAAGAGGACACAAGATGTGGCACTAGCCAGGGATAAACCCCAATGTGGGGAAACCCTTGATCAATTCTTCTTATATGTTCTTCAATAGTTCAGCAGAGAGAGAGAGATAGTACATTTACAATAGAAATCAACACTTTGACTTATCTAGATAAGAGCATATATCATCTCTAAGAAGATGATACATGAGATCAGTTGAAGACATGTTACTTCAACTAATTCTCCAAGGTGATTCCTTCACCTATCGTTGTGCTGCATTTCGTCATCATGTTGCACCTCACCACGCTGCACCATGCTACACCCATCATCACTATGTTGCATCTCATCACGCTTCATTAATCATGACTATACCCATCATTGTACTGCATTATGTGCCATTGCTACACCATGTTGCCATCCTAACCTATGTGTTGGTTGCACCTTGCTTGCTTGTTCTCCCTTGCTTGCTTGTTGTCCCTAGCATGCTTGTTGTCCTTAGCATGCTTGTTGTTGCATGCTAGTTGTCTCTTACATGCTAGCTATAACATTGCATGCTTGGTGTATTTGCTACTAAGTACCATACAACTGCCCCAATGTTAGTTAGTTGTCCCTTGCATGCTGCTCTCCTTCAGAGATAGATGTTGCGAAAGCATGCTAGTTTTCCTTTGCATGCTAGCTGTAACATTGCATGCTTGGTGTATTTGTTGCTAAGTACCATACAACTATCCCAATGTTAGTTAGTTGTCCCTTGCATGCTGCTCTCCTTTAGAAATAGATGCTCCGACTGTTTCGGCGGTTCCCGGCAGTTCCGGCAATTCCGCAATCCCGATAGTTCTGGCAATTCCGACATTTCTAGATTTTCTAGTTGCTTTAGTTCCAGCTTTTCCGGCAGTTCCGGATTTTCCAGCTTTTTCGACAGTTCTAGCTTTTCCGGTAGTTCCATATTTTCCGGCAGTTACGGTAGTTCTGGATTTTCTGGCAGTTCCGACTTTTTTGGCTTTTCTGACTTTTCCAGCAGTTCCAGCTTTTCCAGCAGTTCTGGCTTTTCCAACAGTTTCGTCTTTTCAAGCAGTTTCGGCTTTTTGCCTTCTGGATCAGGGCAACGTTATTCCTTAGGATCTCTCCTCCTATTAAAACCCAAAGACAAGTAGAGAGAGGAAGAGATCCCAAGTGTGTTGAAATGACTTGAAGGCCACCTCTATTTATACTAAAACGTTGAGCACGTGGGGTTTATATGGTTGCTGGTCGACCTTGACGAATTGTCTTATAACGCAAATAAATTCATAACTCCATGAATACTTATCATAATTGGATGATCTTTGTTCAATCCTACACCTCTCGGTGAGAGGGATCTAAGAAAAATATCAATTGCCATAAATAAGATGACCCACATGGAGTTTGGCCCTAGTTGACAAGTTTAACAACCTTCAACCTTGAAAACAATACCCAAAAAACTAAAGTCTATCTTATTTCTATCACTTTTTACAAAATTTGAATCCGATGCTCAGATAGAAATTTATGACGATTTTCCCAAGGTCACGTGTTTGAGATGGAATTCAGGAGTCTGAAAAAACCGTAACTTCCTTAGATCATATCTTTGAAAATATAGCAATAAAAGATCTGAAATTCAGACACAAGGTTCAACATGATTTTGGATCAAATGGGTTTTAATTTTAGATTTTGAAACTTCATAGAAAACAAGTTATATCGAAAATTCCATGATGGCTTGCTGGAAGCGGCGAAACCCTAGAATCCAAAGCTCTCATTCCAAATGTTATGCAACCAACTCACAAGATAAAAGAAAAGATAGATCAACGACTTCAAAATCAGCCTCTTCAAGAGGGAACCTCCTTTACATTACACAAATGAATAATTCTTGGATGATACAAATGACAAGACCTCCTTTCTATATATAGGAGTCTAAAGGGTCCCAATATAATTAGAGCCTACATAACAATAATATTGTAGGGGCACAACAATAACAATAGTGGGCTTCTATGGGGCACAATAATAACAACATGACGACTACATGGGCACAACAATACAATAAGGAGGTTTCACTAATAACAGTAAGGGGCTACACTAGTAATATAGGGACTTAACACAATTTCAACACTCCCTCTTAGCGAGGAAGGGCTTCTTGGAAGAACCTCCTCCACCTAGATCTGTCTTCGTCTTTGCCAAGTTATTTGATGTTGCACTTTATCCCTCTTAACTAGAGAGTGCCATGTACCTTATGTATCTAGGTGTTTGTTTCTTGATGTCCGGAGACTCAACTCTCTTTTGAGCTCCCTTAACTAAATCCTCTGCCCACTTGGTTCAAACTCTCCTTATGCTTGAAGTCTCTAACTAGTCCCCATCATCATCCTACTGGTCATCTCAACTACCAACTAGCTTAGAATGAAACTAAGATATTGGCCAAGGATTCATCTTAATAGTTCTATCCATCTGTCATTCAACCACCACATCTCTACTGTGAGAATTATCGACCGTGATCCTCAAGGTTGTACATGAAAATACCTCCAATTTGTAGAGGCTCACGATCCTGACACCAATCTACTTAACCTGACTTAAAGAAAAATGCTTAAGGTAGGCCTTCCCATTGCTAAATACTACATCATACCCTTTTTCTTCAATCCTCAATCCGTTCATCAAAGAAATTTTTCTGGAATCACTACTTCTTTCAAATAGATCAGTAAGGTCCTTTCACATATGTAATGGTGTATCATTTCCATGAAAATTTGGAACAATATGATCCATGAATCCTTCTAGGATCATCCTCTTAGTTTTAGTAGTGTCCTTCTTCCATTGAGCCAGTTGTTGTGCATATAATGCAAGAGGTTTAGGAATATCCATTTTGATGTATTCCAAAACTCCATTATCATCTAACACAACCTCCATTATATCCTTCCATGCATAGAAAATTTAAGTCCCTTCCCATGCATGCTCTATTTTCAAATCATAAGATGACATCATTCCTGCACCTGTAGAATTCATGCACCAACTAATCTCATCTTCAACTTGCTTTGAATTTGATCAAGGAACTCGGTATCTATCTTGTTTTTTCTCTAATACCATGTAGAAAATCCTTGAAACCTTGCAACTAATAATGAGAGAAAACTAATCACAAAAGATAGAATATTTCTCTAACAAAAATTATGCGGAAGGAAAACGATGAATAGAAACACAATCACACATAGATCACAAAATTTATCTAGGGAACCCAACTAGGAAAAACCCCTCTTGCTTGTATTAAATCAAATGAGAAATATGACCTATTACATAGAATTTTCTTCAACCCTAAAGCTCCTTGCAATATTGATCAACTCTACACAAGACTTTCCCAACACTTAGGAAAATAAGGCCTGCTAGGAGCTCCTATTTCCTAGCATAATTCCGCCCCTAAAAAATAGGAATTTCTCTTATTTATTTATGCAATTCCGAAGATAATTTCGTTGTCTTCTTCTCAAACTCTATTGCTCTGCTTTCTTCTCAAGCTCACACAGAAAATTCTGTGTACAATGAATAGATAGATTTGTGGCTTCATCTAGTCTCAATACAAAATTTGAATTACATGACCTACTAGGGCTAAATTTGGTAGCTACAACTAGTTAATTGAGATTCAGTTGAGTTAACAACAGTTAAACTACTCGACTAAACTCAAGAACTCAAGTCTATCTCTATTCTAGAACTAGAGATCAGATAACAGATAGACACTAGAGTTTAACTCCACTAGATAGCTAAATTTTAGCTGTCAACTAGTACATAACTCACTGAAACCATCTAACTTGAATTAACTAACAATAACTTAGTGATAGGCCACATCACACTTGTTATTGACAACTAACTCAAGTATCTACGAGACTTAATTCGCATATTTGACTAAGGCGCAAGTTAAAGAAGTGATTCCTTGCTACAATTTCAACAATTGTAGCACATTTTTCTTGTTGAAATATCCCTTTGAAGTAGATGCATCCTTAAGAGGAAATTTCCTTAAAAGATGTGGCTAAGGAGCCATTATATTTCTTTATACCCCAAATAGTATTTATAGTTTCTTTTTTAGTTTGAAATTTGATCAAAATATTTAGTTTCATCCCTACTTGAAGCCAAAGGGATCTACTTTTCATCCTTCATTCCTTTTCTCTGTCAAAGAAAAAATGCATTTACTTTTCTTCCACTTCTTTGATAGCCTCCATGAGGTCTACTAAAGCACCCCTAGAGAATCCTTGATCATATGGTTCTTTCTAATTAGACTCAATGTCAGCCAAAGCTTTTGTGTCATCCTCCTATTGTGTTTTTCCCATTACGATATTATTTGTTTAGACCATTTGAGGTTTTTTTGAAACTAAATGGAGGGGGATTCAGATATAAGGGAGGAGAAAGGGATCTAATGATGTTTTAAAGCTTCATGAAGGGAAGGCTCTTTGAACCAAGAGGGGTTTAATTTGAAGCGGTTGGTGAGTTGTTAGAGAAAAGGCTTGATAACTAGAAGAATAGGGTTGTGATCTAAGTCCCCTTTGTTGACGAGCAAAGCTTTTATGCTATGTTTCTTACACCCTCTAATATGACTAGGCTAGTGAAATAATGGGACTAACCCTAGGGTTTAATGCCCAAAATTATAATAAAATTTATTTACAGTGAAGCAAATAATTTTTTTTAGCATATTTGTGCAACAAAATTAAAAATAAAAATAAAAATGTTTACAATGGTTGAATAAGCGAAAAGAAAATTGAATGTACGATTATATTTATTGTTGTAAGTTAATAATTTGAAATCAAGAAAAAATAACAACCAACATTTACAGACAGATTTTTAAAAAACCATGCCCTACTATCCATAGGTTGCACAAGTATGTATGTAAAATATGATGTGAATTTAATAATAATTTTATGTTATTGATATCAGAGAAATTTGCAAGAAAAAATAAAAAAATATAAAGAAAATTCATTGGAGAAAATATGCTAAAAATATCAGTAGTCAAAAATACTAATTTTATTAATAAAATGAGAGGACAACATGTTGTTTCGACTAATTTATGTGAAATATTGGGACAAGAAATCACTTAAAAATGTCTAAGATTTAACAGAATTCATACAATGTTGGGAAACACAAGCTCTTTCAATAAGATTGAACAACAATGATTTCTACAAAATTATTCCATTTAGCATTGATACAAAAGAAATATCAGACCTTCTAACAATATTAAATGATGCAAGAAATAAACAACCTCCTTTGAAAAGAACTAGAAATTAGATGACCTCACTTTTCTCCTTGTCACTCTTGAAAGGATTTTCATTGTCACCATAACAAATAAGCTCTAGTACTATAGAAATAATGAATTAAAGGAAAAAAGACAACTTTCGGAATTTATGCATAGCTCTTCTCACTAGCATTTTCCATCCTCCCTTCCTTACCTTCTATTTAGTTTCAAACCTCCCTTGAGTAGTTGCAAGGAAAAACTGTCTATTAACTAATTGTGTATCATTATAAATGTATTTTCTTTTTAATTGGGAGAAGGAATTTAGGAGGGATCATTCTTTTAATTAATTAATTTTTCAAAGTAGGAGGGGTCCCCGACTTTTTCCATAATGTATTATATGAGGTAGCCTCAAAAGGGGAGTGTACAGGCATAACATATGCATGAAATTTTCCCAAGCCAATTATGCAAGGGAGTCAAGGTGTTCTTGATCATGAAATAATGTAACATGAAATAGATAAAATTGTATATGAAGATGAGTAATGATAATATGCACAAATTGATGAGAAGAAATAAGCTAATGAGAAAATCTAGAGGCAAACCTGATAGGGTTGGCCTCCCATCCATCATTCTAAGATAGTTGTTGTTTGGGAGCCTAAGGTTTAGGAAATTACATTATATTGGGTGAGGCAAAGGCATATTATGTGATGCATGTGAAGTAGGAGGAGGGGGAGGAGGACCTCCAAGGTACAAGTGACTCAGTTTGAGTTAACTAGTTAAATTCCTCAAAGTTTTCATAAAAAATAATAGAGAATTTGATCTTTTTGTTTCTACTCTCTCTACCCATGACATGTTAGTTAGTTTGTTCTACCCCCTTCTATTTCCTCTTGAACCTATGTTAAAAAATCTCGTGTTGTGTTGTAATCAAAACAATTTTGTTATGCAGCTGTCAAACCCCTAATTATAATATAGCAAAATAAAGACTATTTATAATCATGTTTCATATAATATTGGAGTGTTTGTATATACACATAAGCGAAATATGAAATAAAATGGGAAAGGAATTGTACATGCATGCATCTAAGACTAGTGTAGTAAAACATGTGTGGTGATACAATAACATAATAGGAGGACTGAAACATTTCTATGTCGATACGAGTTGTTTATCAAAATCATGGAATTGTAAGGGAGAGCAGTATGTAAACAATTTATCTCAAGGTGTTTTCCCTTTTGGTTATGCCACAAGGGAGATATGACCAATGCATATATGGAACACAAATATATTTTATAGAAGGGAGTGAAAAGTATGTGAAATTTCTACAGCGAAGTAAAAGTTAAAGCAATATTCAAAGCTCCTTTTTTTAAATAATATCCATAAATATCAATGCAAATAAGCATTTATGTAAGACACTGAGTATAAATAGTGAGCAGATGCATAAGTGAAATTGATCATTTACTTGCAGATAACTATGCTTGATGATTATAAAAATTATTCGAATATGGAATGTTGTTACAGAATGGAAAGTGGAAAGTGTTATGTATGATGTAGAAAAGAACTTGTTGTGCATCAATTCTTATTTTGGGCTTTACTGAGACATAATAAAAGGATTAAAAAAAATCAATTAATTAACCATAAGAGAGGCAAGATAAGTTGGCTCAAAATATGGATGAGTATTAAAAACTTCAAGTCCTAACAATGAAAAAGGAAACATTCATTTACATGGTGAAATCAAACTTGATACAATGTATATTGAAATAATGAGTGCATATGAGCATGTGTGGACTTGAGATTCTAGATGGGCAACAAGAATCAGAAAGATGCAGGTTAAAACTACATGATGTTACCAAAACAATCAGTCAATCCTTCATGATGTGTCTCGACTGGAGTGACCTTTGTGCATAGGGGGGAATATTTTGTTTCTTTGACTTTCCATGATGTTGGTTATACCACCATGCAACTATCAGTGAGGAATAGAAACTTCACCCAAAAACTTTTAACTGTGAGTGAGTGGGCTCTATTTTCGTTTCATCCTCTTTTACCTAGTCAGAGTTATCATAGTCATATACAAAAAAGTATTGATGTGCATGGATATGGAAACTAAAAGGTTTTTATGATACCTAATCATTTTTGCAGTTGATTGAATATCCAAGGGAATGTTGGATGAGCATAAAGAAAACAAATTATATATATAGATGCGTTAGGCAAAGGGCAGTAAAGTGAGATTACACAAAGCTTGTTATGGCATGGGTCTATTTCCTATCATAATTTATGCAAAGAAAAGTGATAGGGCCGAGTCAAGAGGTATCAATACTTCATCAAAAATATGCTAAGAGGGCCACCATTTTGTCATATATAAGTAAAAAAAAAACCTTTATTTTTGTGAAATATTGCCGACATAATAGGTTAAGGAAATAATTGATTAGTAGGCATGCGCGAATGAACATGTGGTGGCCTTGGGTCAGACGTTATTTGACTGGACAACGCAGGACTTTATAAAACTGTGTTTTATGATTTTGTTCCTTGACTCGGGCTCTTTTCTTAGCATTAGTGGAGTATATTGAAACAAAGACCCAGTGTATGGGCTATATTCCCTCAATACCATGTGAATATGAGTGCTATGGGACTAGAGAAAATTGTTGTGGTAAGTAAACTTATTCACCTTATTGCATCAAGGGCTCATGGTGGTGGCATGGTTTGCCCTCTCACATATTTTTGAGGCATGCCAATAAACTAAAGGTAGAGAATTGGAAAAATTACACAAATGGCACATACAGGTAAGCAGGCCATCTTCTAGAGAAGAATGAGAAGAGAAACACCAAATTGTTTGCATGCAGACCAATAAGGTAAAGGGGAAAAATGGGAACAAAAAACATGAAATGGATTAACTCCATGTATCACAATCCACCTATTAAAAGCAAATCTAATATTTTTCAAATCAAAACTTTAGGTGTCAATTCATGTCCTACCTATTACAACAAGAATTGTATTCTCCTAATCCATTGGTAATTGTCTTCTCAGTAAGTTCGGGCATGAGATGAGAAGTAGTTGAGGCATGAGATGAGAACTTCAGAGAGCTTAGTTTTTAAATTTATTTTTGGAGATCTTAACTCTTTTTCTAAGAGCAGTCAGGTATTGTAACTACCTTCCTCTAGTTTCTTTCTCCGATGTCCTCCTCGAGTTATAGGCATGTCACGTCTTCATAACCCCAGTGGTGGATATATCCCATGTTGTATGATCCTCCTGCATGCCCAATTACTTAACACGTAGTGTGAAGTCAATGACATACTTGAAATGTCTTACATTTCTTCATAAATAACAACGAGGTTGATGAATCACATATACATTGTATGGTGGAGTATACACATTGTTTTAACCAAGCTAATAAAAATTCCCTTGTGCTTGTGTTAAGGGCGTCGAAGGGGTCTCATCATATTTATTAACTGCGTACCAAGGCATGGTATGAATAACTATTGATGACAGAGCATAAATATTTGTGTGTTAGCCATTATTACCGTACCTCGAGAAAATTCCTACAAATTGTGCTCAATGCCTTCGCCATGTCTCCGTCAAGACGTATGGCCTACACATGACGTGAGTGATAGGTAGAAGGTCATCCCTCTTAACCATATCAATATTAAATGTATGCGTTGCTGCCCCTCTTAACCACATCAATGTTAAACTTATATTTAATTCATCATGCACATCATTTGTCACTTAGACAAGTGTTTCACATCGACATATTTTATATATAAAGAAAAAAAATTCTTTTTAGTGCGCAATAAACTATTGTAAACATTAATATCATGAGTCTATCAAAACATTTCATTAATATATGCATTGTAGACCAATCACATGTATGATAATGTAAAACTTCATATAAACACATGTTAATATCAGAATTTAAACTAAGCCATGATTTCAATGCTCCTTATTTTTCCAAGAGACCCCACCTATTTTAACTAAGAATTTTAATTTATTTTAAAAGCTTTATTTTAAAGTTTTTTTTTTTTGGGAGGGATTGTGATTGTGGCGTAATGTTTAGCACAAAATTTTTGTATAAGTAACTCAACATCTAGAGACTCCATCGGGAAAATTGTATGGATAAGCCAAAACTCAGAATTTCTAGGATTGCTAGGTAAAATTAGTATTTGGAATAGTGAGAAAAGGTAGGCATGTTTTCATGTATGGGACAAAGCATGGTATGCAAGAAGATTGGACAGAACATGGCATGTTATGTTTTTTAGCAGAAGAAATTATGGGGAGATGTCAAGCTCAATGGTATCACCTTTTTTCAATCCATCGAATAGCCACTACTCTTTCCTACTGTGTAATAGGTATAGTTTATTAGAAGTTATAAGTATGATATTTATAGCGTTAGTCGTTTTTTCAATCTTGTCATAAATGGCCTAGATTTTTGAATGGAAATAACAATATTATACTCACAGTAATAATAGACAAAGTAAAGGAAAACAACAAAAGAAAAGGAAACAAAGAAGCTAAACCACGCTAAAAAAAAAAAAAAAATAATTCAAAACAATAGCAACTAAAATTTTCAAAAGGATAAACATAGAATATTTATAGAGAAAAACAATGAAACAAATATATCATCCCTTGTCCATGTAGTGGGTGGGAAAGTTGCTTTAAATGCTTGTTGTATTTGAAGTACATAGTTTATTACAGAAACATACTTTGTGATTTATCTTCCTGATAAGCATGAAATTAGTAACTTGTATGGAGTATTCAATAGGAAAGGCAACCCAAGAGGGGGATGATTTTGTTTGACCATTCATGATTTCTTTTTCAGGTGGGAAATCAATAGGGTTTCACCCTTGGTTATTATTTCTTTCATTGGAATTATCATTTTGAGAACCATAAGGATAGTTATATGACCAAGCAAGGACATCTTTGAACTCATGTAATAGATTAAGAAATACTTTTTTATTATCATATGAAAATCAGAAAGTTACTTGTAAGACTTTAAGGTTTCATGGATTTCCAATTTTCAAATGTATAGTTTCATATATTTTTATTCTTTATTCCTCCTTAGCTCTCTCTTTATTATTAGATACACCACTGGGAGAAAAAAAATCGAGAGAAGAAATCCCTTTTGGGTATTAATTGTCCTTGAGTGAAATAATCTCCTTGCCAAAAGGTTTTCGATGGATGAATGAGAAAATTCTCTCATTTTCCAAGAATAATTTCCAGTATTCTTAGCTTTTAGGCAGATAAGGTTGACGTAGTGATTATAGAATGTAATCAGGCCTCTCAGGTAAAGATACATATGGGGACTTGCAACATACATCTCCAAGTGATCTGACAGGACATTTAATTCCCTATGAATATGAGCGATATTAAAAGAAAGAAATTTAGAAAGAAAAAAAATTAGGATACCTCGAGTGTATCTCTTGATTAATTTGTTAGAAGGGGAATAAACCCTTTCAATTAAGTTAATAGTAATTTGAGAATCACCAAAATTCATCAAATGCAGACAACCTATATTCAGGTCTTACTCAATGCCTAAAAGTAAGGCTTTGAATTCGACGATGTTATTTATACATTCAAACTCAAGTCTAAAGGAAAACTAGTGTATCTTACCTATGGGAAAATATAGCACAATAGTAGCACCATTTCCTTCGTTGGAGGATGTGCCATCGAAGTGCATATTCTAGACTTGATATTCTTTATTGGCAAGGAAAGTAAGAGGAGATTCTTATTTAGTAAACAAAGATTTAACACCCAACTCTTCTTCTATATAATTAATATGGGGTTGTAGAAAATTTTCAATGTAAGGTAATATTATTCCCTCCCTTGAGACAATGATGTTCTTTTTGTCTTTAGGAAGGTTCATGTGTGTGCCATCCAATGAAATATATGCACTTGTCCTAATTTTCCAATCTCTTCCAAGAATAATCAAATAGTTTTGCATTGGCCATCCATAACTTTTATATTATATGTTATCCTTGTAACAACCCTGGTCAAAATTCCATGTAAAAGTTAATGAAGGAAAAATAAAACCAAGGTCATGAGACATGTATTCCAAGATGAATGTTGAGAAAAAAAATCCTAGTGAGGTGTCACTTCGGTTTATTATGGCTAAGGAAATTGGCAAAGGCAATGGAAAACGCTTTGGAAAGGCAAAGTGGCATTAATTGGAATTTTATTTATGAAAATAATGGAAATTAGGAGAAAAGGAAGTTGATAGGTCACAGGTTGCATATGAGGAGGAAAATGAAGGAAAGTAATGGAAAATGAAGAAAATAGGGGTGTCATTGATAAAAAGGCTTCTTAGTATTAGTGGGTAAGCTTTTTCTTAGGCTTGGTCAGTGTAACCTTTTGTCAGTTCAATTTTGGAGCCCTCTATTTACTCTCTCTCTCTCTTTCTCACTCTTGGACACAGAGTTTTCTTGGAGCACTTCGGAATTGGATCAAGAAAAGGAAGAGCAAGGAAGGAGCAAGCAATGAAGAGCAAGATCAAGCAACTACAATAGGATTATTTGCAGGTATCAATTTGAATGTGTGATTTCCTTACTAGATTTGGTATGCATGGTATTGCATGTGGTTCTTTGTTTTCATGGCATGGGTTTTTCCAGGTGTGACAGTGTTTTCAACCCATCCTTTCCATTTTTGGATAGCCATGGTATAATGGAGTTCTCATGTTTTGTTTGAGCTAGATTATCAGATGGATTTGAAGCTGAGTGAGGTGGATCTCTAAAAGAAAAAACACATGGCCTAGTGATCCCTGAACTGGACTATGGATTGAAGTAAAGCCACTAGCCTAGTGACCCTTGAACCGGACTGTGATTTGTGGTAAATCCAGGTATTATGTTCCTCGGTGGGCCTAGGAATCCTCGACCAGTTAATGGCGTGATATATGGTAAAGCCTAAAGATGGTTGCCCTTGATTAGGCCTAGGAATTTGTGCCAGTGAATGGCGGGATATATATTAAATCCTAGAGGGTGGTGTCTGGATTTGAGCATAGTGATCTGGTGTGGATTTTGGTAAAACCTAGAGACTAGGAGACAGCTAAATTCCTCACGGTGTAGGTAGAGAAATACGATGACATCCATGCTTATTTTATGTCCTAGTGATCTGAGATGGATTGTAGTAAATCCTAGTTCTATTGATGAGGGTGAGGTGGTGTAGCCTTAGAAAGCATTGGTTGAGTTTGGTTTTAAGTCTCACATTCATTCTTGGAATATGGCATGAGGGTGATTGGCTGAAAGAAATATTTGGTTTAGCTAATCCACGATTGGGTGGTTTTTGGAAATCCCAAACTTGGTTGGTTATTGCATTCATTAGTATGAGGTAAGAGAATATCATAATACATGTATTATATGTTTGTCACGCATGTATGTTAGTTAATGGATTATTATATGCATTAGGGTTGCTTATATGCTTGCCATTGTATTATTATTATGGTTACATGTATGATAGATGTTAGTTAATCAATGTGATCATATGTACATGTATCGGTTAGTCGTGAAGGATAGTAACTTGTTGTTATATTCATTGCAGTTGTATGCCTAATGATTATGGTCATTACAGCTGAGGTTATGATGTTATTATGTTTGGTACTAATTTTTATTGACCTATGCAGATTATCATGGTTATGACAGTTAGGTATGAGTGAATATATTGTGATATTATGTCATACTAATCTAGATTGATGGTGCATATGTTATTGTTATGCGTAAATGAAAATTGTTTATGAGTTTATGATGTAAACATGTTAGCTAGTTACTCTTATGGATATCATGACCTTATTTATGGTTGATTTGATATGTTGTGAAGTTATATCGTGCTAATATAGCTTGATTGTGTAGACAAGATAGCCTCCCCTGAGATACATTAAGGTATGAGTTTTCTTATGTCGTATATTTGGTGCTTGACTATTTGATTATGTCATATATTTGGTGTTTGAGTGTTTGGTGTCTATTATGTCGTCTAGTGGATTTATTTAACATGGTATGTTTGCAAGTTGGTTGAATGTTTAATGAATTTCATAATATGGGTATGTGTTCAAATGATCTTGCTTTAAGATTATTGTACGTGTTGAGGAAGTTGATATGTACTTGAGTGTATTATATATTATGACTAATGAATGTGAGTTTATTTTGATTATGACATGGTTATTAGACTTGGTGAAGGTTTATTTCCAACTAATATACATGTTGCCTTGATATTTGGAACATGTGTGAATAGTTGCAGGAAACATGCTTGGTATCAACATGACAAGGTAATAGTTAATGTGTTTATATAACTAACAGCGAGGTGATGTGAAAGTATATAGTAAGACTTAATTGTAACAAGGTAAATGGTAAAAGAGATGAATGGGGGCAAGAATTCCTTTGGCTATGTTTGGAAACCACAAGTCCAAATGAATGAGTGCTTTGCATACAAGAAGTCTTCTTAACCGTAATTTGTTTGAAATTATGTGAATATGTGTTATATTCATGGACATGTATTTGACAGGAATAACAGTTGGTGTCTAGTTATAGCTAGATCTGTCAAGGGAATTGAAGTCCCTTGAGACATGGTACAAATGTGTTCAGCTACAAGGAAGCGTGCTTAGCATAACAAGGTAAGCTAACTGGTATGTTGTTATATTTATTTATACACTGACAATTATGTTTTTATGGTAGTGTGATGCACAGAGTTGCATAGCAAGAGAGGTTTCCATGAAATCTTAAAGAAGGCTCGAGTTGAGCTTTCCTTGGGAACCATGGGATTGAGTCATGGTGTCTATTGTTAGTTTTGTGCTTTTAGTCTTTTGTGATTTGTTTGTGCTTGATTTGTAGTTTTTTTATGTCTAGTATATGATCATACCACTTTGTTTGTGATGTCATATTGTTATTGGTTTTCATGGTTTTCTCTTGCTTTCTTATTGGTATTGACTTTTATGTTTTGAGAGTATTGGGAATTGGTTGGAAAAAGAGGAAAGTTACTGGATCTAGGGGAGAGTTGAATGAAATCTAGCAGGAAATGTAAGACTCAGATGAATCTCAGTGCATGTATAAGGGCAGTTGAAGGCAAGAGTAAGACAGTCGGTTGAGTTGGTTGGGTCCATTGGGATAAATGAATGATGGTAGAACAATCATGAGAAAGGTAATAGGAAAGGTAAAGTAAATGGACTTGAGGTGTCAGATACCTTGGCTATGTTGGGAATCGTTGTTCTCAATGTTGTGCATGCTATGAACAGATAAAGGGAGTTCTCTTAACCTTGACCTTATGATATTTGGTAATTATGTTGTGATCATGATTTTACTAATGCATATATATGTACACATGTATACATGTATGTATATCATATCTGACAAGGTCATCATGGATCATGATTGTTTAATGCTAATATTTATATGTATATATATGTATGTATGTATGTATGTATGTTGTTGTCTCACTATGTCATTAAGAATCATTATTGTGGAGGAATGATTGCTTATGTAGGTGAATGACATGAAGAGGTTCCCGGTTTATGAGGAATCAAGTGGGAAGAGTAGTCTTGACAAATATACGAGGTTAGTATCATGTGGTTATGAGTTGATGTTATGTGATTACATTATGTTTATGTTATGGATAGGCTATACTGAGGGATACATCAGCGAAATGAAATCAGTATGATCTGAAAAATGCTAGGATAAGCATGGATGGCAGAGAGACACTAGAAGCAAGGTTTCTTGGTAGAGACAGTGTGGTTTAGGATGTGTAGTGCTACTTTTTTGAATGTGTTGTGCATATTGTATATTCAGTGATTGTACCTATGGTGTTGAGTGTCAGTTGTATATATGGTGTTGTGATGCATATGCAGTGCTAGGTATAGATGTTGTTATGTACACGTTGGATATGTGATATTGTGCACATATTGTATTGTGTGCGTGATGGATATGTGGTGTTGTGTGCATATGGTTCTATGTACATGTTGTATATGTAGTATTATGTACATATGGTGTTGTGTGCATGTTGTACATGTGATCCTATGTACATATGGTGTTGTGTGCATGATTGTACATCTGGTGTTGTGTGCATGTGGTGTTGTGTACATGTTATACATGTTGTGTTGTGTGTAGGTGGTGTTGTGTACATGACATGTGTGTGTCGTTGTGTACATGTGGTGTCCTGTACATGTCATGCATGTCGTGATGTGTACTTGTGCTATCGTGTACACATTGTATAGGTGGTGCGATATACATGTGGCAGTGTGTACACGTTGTACATATGGTGCCATGTACATGTGATGTTGTGTACACATTGTGGAGGTGGTGTTGTGTATAGGTCATATTGTGTACATGTTGTACTGGTGTACATGTGGTATTATGTTCATGTCGTACACGTTGTGTTGTTTACATGCGGTACTACATATGTGTATTATGTAGTCGTGGCATCGTGACATGTGTATTCATTGTTTTGTACTATGTGTACGTATGTATTGTGTTGTACACCGAATGTAGAAGTATGTATTGTGATGTGTTGTACACCAGGTGTAGGTGTATGTGTCGTGATGTATATCAAGTGTAGGTGTATGCATTGTGTGATGACGTACACTGTGTTGGATGAATGCGTTGTGATGTACATTGTGTATGTGTACATTTTTGAAGAGAAGTAAAGGCAATGGGTGTTTGTCGGGCGTGGCAATCGATCCGGTGTGTGTACAGAAAGAACAAATGCAGAAGTAAGGACCAATGAAGGATAAGTATTAGTATTTTATTTCAGTTTTATACACATATGACCTATGATTATGATTTATGATGGTTATATGTGATCTATGATTCTGGTTTATGATGATAGCATGTGATTTATGATTTTGATTTATGATGGTTGTGTTTTGAGCTAACTTGATTTGATATGTTTATACATAATGATTTTATCAAAGATGTTAGTTTGACTTGTTGTGACATGAAGTAAATAGGATTGAAACTATACCTTATTGATGAGCTACCAATGAGGTATATTGTGAATTTATTTTATGTTTATACATAATGATTTTATCAAAGATGTTAGTTTGACTTATTGTGACATGAAGTAAATAGGATTGAAACTATACCTTATTGACGAGCTACCAATGAGGTATGCTGTGAATTTATTTTAATTTATTTTGAATCTAATGGAAATTATGTGCTTCTTACAGGAAAGCATGAAATTCCCGGTTAGGTGGTCGAAACTGATGGAAAGCATTAGGAACAACAACAACAAGAATTGGAATGGGAAGCAATATGTTGGTAAAGCACTTATGGAGCAGGGCCATTGTGGGACATTGATACCCAATATTGTCCATTGACTTCCACGGTCGTGCTATGACCAGTATGATGGTTTTGAGGTAGGTATATGTCTTGGTTTTTTTATCTTTCGATGCGAGGAAGCCTTTCCAATGGACGGATCGCCCAGGATAGGGGATGCCAAGGAACCTGGAAGGTGAGTGACTGCATGAAAGGGTGATCAGATTGCCTGAGGGACTCTGTAGTAGAGAAGGGAAGGTTGGGGATGGATTTGTTTTGGACATTAGCATTTCCAAATGGAATGAGATGCACATTGGGAGTGTTCCCTAGAACAATGATCCAGTAACTATTTTCTGAGAGGACAAGTGGCGTAAGATTGTAGAGCTAGACATTAAATGCAGCTTTGGCTTTGGCAGTGGATTTTGGACTTCCTGGGAAGAAAGTGAATCCTAGAATTACTTTTCAGGGCGTAGGTGTAAGCCTCTAGATTACCTTGTTGCTGATGTAGGCATCATATCCTTTTATTTGTTGGTTTAGCAAATGTGCATATGTGTATGTGGTTTTTGTAAATACCGTAATGAGCTAGGTTATAAAGCTCTAGTAAACAGTATGTTTTTCATGTTTCAACAGTGGTCATTGTAAATACTGCAACAAGTTAATTTATAAATCTCCATGGGTAGTATGTTCGATTGCAGTGGTCTTCCTGGTTATAGTTGTCATTGAACACCAAGGATGGCGTTCCCCCAAGGGGGAGGGTTCTGTAACATCTCTAGTCAAAATTCCTTGTAAAAGTTAATAAAGTAAAAATAATACCAAGGTCATGGGACATGTATTCCAATATGAATGTTGGGAAAAAGCATCCTAGATGGGTGTCACTTTGATTTATTATGGCTAAGGAAATTGATAAAGGTAATGGAAAAATATTTGGAAAGGAAAAGTGGCATTAATTGGAATTTTATTTATGAAAATAATGGAAATTAGGAGAAAAGGAAGGTGAAAGTTCACAAGTTTCATATGAGGACGAAAATGACAGAAAATAATGGAAAATGAAGAAAAAAGGGGCCTCATTGATATAAATGATTTTGAATATCAGTGGGAAAGCTTCTTCTCAAGCTTGGTCATTGTAACCTTTTGTCAGTTCAGTTTTGGATCCCTCTCATTATTCTATCTCTCTCTCACACTTGGACACTTAGAGTTTTCTTGGAGCATTTTGGCACTGGATCATGAAAGGAAAAGAAGGCAAGGGGAAGGAAGGAGAAAGCAAGGAAGAGTAGGATCAAGAAACTACAATAGGATTATTTGCAGGTATCGATTTGCATGTGTGATTTCCTTGCTAGATTTGTCATGCATGGTATTGCATGTGGTTCTTTGATGTCATGGCATGGGTTTTTCCAGGTGTGACAGTGTTTTCAACCAGCCTTTCCATTTGCAGATACCCATGGTCTGATGGGGTTCTCATGTTTTGGTTGAGATGGATTGTTGGATGGATTTGAAGTTGTGTGAGGTGGATATCCAAAATAAAGAATACATGGCCTAGTGGTCCCTAAACTAGACTGTGGATTGTGGTAAAACCACTAGCCTAGTGACCCCTAAATCAAACTGTGGATTGCGATAAAGCTAGGTATTGTGTGCCTTAGTGGGCCTAGGAATCCTCGATTGGTTAATGGTGGTATATATGGTAAATCCTAGAGGTGGTTTCCCTTTATTAGGCCTAGGAATCTTGTTGGTGAATGGAAAGATATATGGTAAAGCCTAGAGGGTGGAGTCTTGGTTAAGGCCTAGTGATTGAGTGTGGATTGCGGTAAATCCTAGAGACTAGGAGACATCTAAATTCCTCACGAAGTAGATGGAGAAATCTGGTGGCATTCATGCTTGTTTTATGGCCTAGTGATCCAGGATGGATTGCGGTAAATCTTGGTTCTATTGATGAGGGTGAGGTGGTGTAGCCTTGGGAAGCCTTGGTTGAGTTTGGTTTTAAGTCCCACTTTCATGCTTGGAATATGGCATGCGGGTGATTCACTGAAAGAAATATTTGGTTCAACCAATCTATGGTCTAGTGATTTGTGGAAGTCCAAAATCTAGTTCGTCGTTGCATTCATTAATATGAAGTTATTTATCCTCGTTATTTCATGAGTATTATACTAGTTCATATGTGGATTATATGGTCATTATTTCCCTGGTATTTTTTGTTGTTATTATGCTGGTTATGAAAATGTATTATGAGAGTCGTGATGTATGGCTCCCATCATGTTTTTACTTGTAAATGAATGAACAATTTATCTATGGCCTAATAGATGATAATGCATCTAATGTGATAAGGAAACAATGCCTCATAGTAAATCTCAGATAAGTATGAGAGCCCTATGCTTAGTTTTGTTATTAAGATCTGTAGCTTTCATGTTTGTGACATGTTTGATGAAATGCATGTCATGGCTAGTAGGGGTCCATTCTAGTCCTTGTTGATGTTTTTGTAAATGTATCTTTGTTCCACTGTGAAATTTAATTTATGAAAATGTCATTGAGTTCTGGGTAGTGACCTAGGCTCTAGGCCTAAAATCATGGCACAAATATCGGAGTCACAGGCACATCATAGTGGAAAAGTATCCCTAGAAGCTCCCTTTCCCTTATTGTGGGAACTTCTAGAGCGTCCCAGACACACCCATGTCCATATCAAGGGAGTATCCAGGGGTTTGATGCACTAAAACATATGTTGGTCTCAGGGGTTGGTTACCTGAGTGGTTGGGATGAATCCTAGGAGTTTTGTTGCTAATGTGGAAGGTATGTGTGGTGTGTTTCTATCGATTCCACTTCCTTAAGGTGACTTAGGAGGTTGAATCCCATTATAGAGGCCTCTTGTCACATATTTACCCTAGTTGGTCGGTTACTTGGGTAGATGTGGGATGAGGGTGTTACAATCCTAATTTTAGGATGCATAATACCATGTAACATCTTTAATCTCACTTATGGTTTTTTGTTGATAATTATTATAAGGCATCATTCTCTTGGGTTTCTCTTTAGATCATTGTATACCTAACTCCTCTATAATCACTTTAGGCATGACATTAGGTCGTGGCCCATCATAATCCAAAAAACAATGAGCAATTTTATCACATAACTTCATAGATAGATAAAAAGGAGGATTTTTAACAAAATTTCTAGAATTATTTACAATGAATACTTTGTCTTCAAGAGGATCCTCTTCATAATGGTTCTCAAGAAAATTTATTGGAGCATGTATTTTACCTTCAAGAAAGTTTTTCAAGTGTTTTTGTTACTCGGGAATAGTGGCCACATCAAGCAATGTATCATCAACCTTGGAACTAGCCATCTAGTTTAAAGTATTAAATCAAGAAGCAATTGAAGAGGAAGAGGTGGAAGAATTTACATTCAAATGTAATGAGGTGATATATGAGGTTTTTTGGATAGTATCCTCCCTAGAGGGTTCGTTCTTAGCTTTTTGAGCTCTGAAAGCACACCTGGTTTTGATCCATCATGACTTCATTGTAATCTTGCAAATCCAAGGTTGCAATCATGGGATTGGTTCTCTTACCAAATATATTCTCCTAAACTCCCTTATTAACCTCACAGGTATTTTCTTTGTGGTATTCTTAGAATATGTTACACCATGATTGGGAAAGAAGGTTGTTTTGATGATATGATTGGAAATGGTTTCTAGTATGGGCTAAAGTAGAAGCTTCAACATATGGTTGTGCTGCAACTTTCTTCTAAAAAAAATTAATTGATTGCTCATGTCTTGCATGGGTTTAAGAAAAGAAGATAGGTTAGATTGATTTATTGAATCTTCAAGTAAAGTACCAATGTGATGTAATTTATCTTCCTATTCTAAGCATATATGTAAGGTAAAACTCAATTTATCTTTGTTTTTCTACTCTAACCTATGATGGTAAGTGGGAGGCAAGGTATTGTAATAGTGCATCATGGACACTTGTGTAACACCCTCCTCCCACATCTACCCAAGTAACCATCCAATCGGGGTAAACATTTGATGAGAGGCTACTATGATTGGAGTCATCCTCATATATAACCTTAAGGAAGTGGAATCGATGGAAACACAACATACAAACCTTCCACATCAGTTACAAGACTCCTAGGAACCATCCCAACCACTCATGTAGCTAGCCGCTGGGTCCCAATAAAGTTTTCGACCACTTGAGCTCTAGATGCTCTCATGCTATAGACCTACCAGCATCCAGGAGGCTTTGGATGCTCTCATGACAAGGCATGCCAGCATCCAGGGACTATTTTGCTCAGTGTTTTTCCGACGTCCTTAGAATGTGAGCCACTTTTTCAAGCCCAAAGCCTGGGTCACTACCTAGAATTGAATGACAACATCAGATCAGAAATATAATAGGGAAATAATGATGCAAAAGTAAATATTTGAACAAGCCCTTAACTAGACCGCTACTAGCCATGTTAAGCATTTCATCAAACATATCACAAATATGTAATCTGCAGGTGTAAACAACATATTTAAGCATAGGGATCTCATACTTATCTGCGAATCGCTAAGAACCATTGTTCCCTCATATCATTTGCTGCATTAGCATCTATTAGATCATATATACATTGCCCATTCAGTTACAAATAAAACGATGATGAGAGCCATACATAACCATTGTCATAAAACACATACATAACCATCATAATAGCAACAGAAATACCAATGAAATCATAGCAATATGATTCACATATAAACCAATATAATACTCATAGAAATACAAGGAGAAATAAGCTCATATTGATGATGCAAAATCCAAAACCATGATGGGACTACCACGTTCCACCCGACCATTGAATGGTTGAGCCAAATATCTCTTCAACCATTTGCCATATTCCAAGCATGAATGTGGGACTTAAACAAAAAGAACCAATTAGGGAATCCCGAGGCTAAACCGCCTCACCCTCATCAATAGAAACTAGGCTTTACTGTAATCTATCTTGAATCACTAGGCCAACACAATGAACATGTAATAATAGGTTTTATAATGATCTCCACCAGATCACTAGGAAAAATAAGCATGGATTCCACTAGATTTCTTCACCTACACCATGAGGATTTTTCTTGTCTCATAGCCTCTCTAGCTTTACCCCAATCCATAGTCTGATCTAGGAATCACTAGGCCCTAAACTGAAACACCACCCTCTAGGCTTTACCGTATATCTCGCCATTCACTGGTAAGGATTCCTAGGCCTAATAAAGGGCAACCACCTCTAGGCTTTACTGTATATCCTGCCATTCACCAACAAGGATTCCTTAGCCCATCAAAGCAACACAATCTTGACTTTACCACAACCCACATTCTGGCTCAAGAGTCACTAGGCCAGTGGATTTATCATGATCCACTAGGCCATGTTCTTTATCATTCATATATCCACCTCACTCAGCGCTGAATCCATCCAGTAATCCACCTCAACCAAAACAAGAGAACCCCATCACACCATGGCTATCTGGAAATGGCAAGGCTAGGCTAAAAACATTATCACACCTGGAAAAACACATGCCATAATAGAAAAAAGAACCACATGCAATACCATACATGCCAAATCTAGCAAGGAAAATACATATGCAAATTGATACCTGTAAAGAATATTATTATAGGTGCTTGATCCTACTCTTCCTTGCTTGATATCTGCTTCCTCTTGCCTTCTTTTCCTTTCTTGATCCAATGCCAAAGTGCTCCAAGAAAACTCTGTGTCCAAGATTTGGAGAGAGAGAGAGAGAGAATGATGAGAGAGCACAAAAACTAAACTGACAAAAGGTTACAAATTGATCCTTAGAAGCCCTTTTATCAATTAGGCATCTATTTTCTTCATTCTCCATTATTTTCCTTCAATTTCATCCTCACATGCAACCTGTGACCTTTCATCTTCCTTTTCTCCTAATTTCCATTATTTTCATAAATAAATGTGCTAAAAATACCAATTTTCCTTTCCATATCCTTGCTCATTGCCTTTTCCAAATTTCCTTTATCCATACCAAACAGATGAACACCCACACTAGAATGTCTTACCCAACATTCAGCTTGGAATAAGTGTCCCATAAACCATGGTTATTATTTTTGTGTTTATTAATTTTATTACAAGGAATTTTCACCAGGGTTGTTATAGAACCCTCCCCCTTGGGGGACACCATCCTCGGTGTTCAGACATACCTATACTGAAAATAAATCATACTATCCATGGAGCTTTATAAGGTAGCTCGATGTACTATTTACAATGATCACCCTGCTGAAACACAAACCAGCATGACAACATAATGACATGAAACCCATACCACTTATTAGAGCTTTATACCATAGCTAATGGAGGTATTTACATCCATATACATATGTGTTGCAAAATATTGGTACTATGGCATACAAATTGGAACTTCCTACGTCTTCCCTAGTGCACCCAATTTTCCATGTTTCATGCTTAAAGAAGGTTATAGGTGACAAGCTCCCACTTCAAACAAAATTTGATGAGGCTCATCATTGGGTAAAATATATGGACCTTAATACACCTCCAAGCTTACTAAAATCAACTCTTCTCATAATTCTTTACATGTTTTAATTATATTTTGCTTAATGAGATGAGTAAAAGTAGATGTTATATCTAGTGGTCTAATGTTCATTGATTGTAGGTTTTTGGGAGAAAATTATGGATAATTAAGGTGTAGGAACTCAAATGAGACAATAAGGAGGGATTATAGGAGATGGATCTCCCTCATTAAATCCTCACTCATTCGAAGATCCCTCAATCAAATCACACCAACTCGAAGTTGTAGGAAGTCGAGTCATGAGGATCACTTGTAGATGAGCCAGTGATAGTTAAGAACTAGTTAATCTTAAGATTAGGAGCCAAGCCTCCCTATATTTAAGGAAGTTGTTGGCAACTTCATTTTTATAAATAAGTAGGCCTAGATCCTCATTAGGATTCGCATTTTTTATGTAATATAGCTAACCACTTTCGAGTTGAAGGATTGTGACAAAACATTGTTATGTATTTTTTGATATGTTAATGAAAATGAGCATTCCCTTGATCTAGCACTGAGTTGACTCAGAGGGCTGAAGCTCTTGGGTTAGGGCCCAAACCTAGCAGTAGAGGTTCCTCTTACTCTACTTGTATGCTTAGGTTATTTCATAGATTACTTGTTGAATTGATTTTGGCATTGTTACATTGCAAGTATTGGTGAATTTGATTAATTTGCTTCCATTTGTGCATATATTTAATAGTAGCATTAGAGAGATAAGGAAATGTCAAAAAAAGGCTGATAACAGGTGGATCTTACCTCATTCCTCCCTTAAGGGACCATGGTTTGAGTAAAAGCTCTCATTCGGCCCAGAAAGACAAAATTCTGGTTTCTTATGAAATTTAGAGTTTTTCTGCTAATTAGGTCAGCATCTTGCAGTTTTAGAAGATAGGCTGGAGTTGTCATTTCTGATATATTAAGCTTTGTATTAGATTTCATGGTGCTTTCATAATAGGCTTCAAGAATTTCCATGCATGAACTAGGCAAATAAATGATGAAAAATCTATTTTCCTATGTTGTTGTAAACCTTTCTTGTTGTGAAATGATTTATGGATAAATTCCAAAAATGCTGTGTATATTGCAGGAGTTTCAATATTTTAGGTATTCCTCATATCATCAGCCTCAACCAAACCATACCCACGCATGATCGCCAAAGGCCACTAAGTTCACAATCTGAGTTATCATTTCACAGGGACAATTTGCCATGCTTGTTGAGCAAATCCAACCATAATAGAGCTTCGATTTGAGTTCTTAGTGAGTTCCAACCACTCCCCTACCTTATTCCTTCAATCACTCACCTTCCCTAAGCTCCATACCATCGTCCAAACCACTCCTTATGTTTTCGGCCTGTTCCAGTAGGAAAATAGGGGATCCTGTAGATGAATTAGGACATCCTGTAGGATGACCTGTAGTTGCCCGTTTTGAACCCAATTTGTAAGAAATGAATCACGAAAGCTAGGAGAATACCCCTGCTTGCCTCCCAAGACATTTGACCAATCAAAACCATTTCTCTCTACACCTATCCCACCTACCATGCAATCAAGAAGGATTAGCATTATCCTTCTTGATTGCATGGCAGGTGGGATAGGTGTAGAGAGAGATGGTTGTGATGGGTCAAATGGATTGGGAGGAAAGCAGGGGTCTTATCTTAGCTTTCATGATACATTTATCACAAATCGGGCTCAAAACAAGCCATTACAGGTCGTCCTACAAGATGTCTACCAGATGTCCTAATTTATCTACAGGATCCCTTGTTTTCCTACAAGAATAGGTCGAAAGCATAAGGAGTTATTTGGATGGTGGTATGGAGCTTAGGAAAGGTGAGTGAAGGAAGGAATAAGGTAGAGGAGTGGTTGGAACTCACTCAGAACTCAAACTAAAGCTCTATGATGGTTGGATTTTCTCAACAAGCATGGCAAGTTGTCCTTGTGAAATGATAACTCGGATTGTGAATTTAGCGGCCTTTAAAAATCATGGGTTGGTATGGTTTGGCTGAGGTTGATGATATGATGTCTTCCAGAAATATTGAAAGTCCTACAATATACACATCATTGTTGGCATTTATCCATAAATCACTTCAAAACAAGAAAGGTTTACAACAACATAGGAAAATAGATTTTTCATCATTTATTTGCCTAATTCATGCATGGAAATTTTTGAAGCCTATTATGAAAGAACCATGAAATCTAATACAAATATTCAGATATCAGGAATGAAAAATGCTGCCTATCTTCTAAAACTGCAAGATGCTAACCTAATTAGCAAAAAAACCCTAAATTTCATAAGAAATGAGAATTCTCTCTTTTTGGGATGAATGGGAGTTTTTCCACAAACCATGGTCCCAAAAGGGAGGAATGAGGTAAGATCCACCTATTATCATCCTTTTTATATATTTCCTTCTCTTTAATGCTACTGTTAAAGCTATGTACAAATGGAAGCAAACTAATCAAATTCACCAATACTTGCAATGTATCAATTGCACAAGTAATATATGAAATAACCTAAGCATACAAGTATAGTAAGAGGAGCCTCTATTGCTAGGGTTGGGCCCTAACCCAAGAGCTTCAGCCCTCTAAGTCAACTTAGTGTTGGATCAAGGGAATGATCATTTTCATTAGCATATCAAAAAAATACATAACACTCTTTTATCACAATCCTTCAACTCGAAAGTGCTTAGCTATATTTCATAAAAAATCTAAATCCTAATGAGGCTCTAGGCCTCCTTATTTATACAACTGAAGTTTCTAACAACTTCCTTAAATCTAGGGAGGCTTGGTTCCCAATCTTAAGATTAACTGGTTCTTAACTATAACTGGCTCGGTTACCAATGATCTTCATGACTCGATTGCCTGCAACTCCGAGCCGGTGTGATTTGATTGAGGGATCTTCAGATGAGTGAGGAGTTAATGAGGGAGATCCATCTCCTATAATCTCTCCTTGTTTCATTCGATTTCCCACACCTTAATTAGCCATAATTTTCTCCCAAAAACCTGCAATTAATGCACATTAGACCACTAGACATAACATCTTACTTTTACTCATCTCATTAAGAAAAATATAATTAAAACATGTAAATAATTATGAAAAGAGCTGATTTTAGTAAGCTTGGAGGTGTATTAAGGTCCATATATTTTACCCAATGACGAGCCTCATTAATATTGCTATAACTTAACGAGGAAGGAAAAATCATATTGGAACCTGAAGCAGTCATAGAAACAAGAACTTGACAGCTACAAAATCGATCAATTTTAGAGTATCTCATCAAGTGGAAGAATTTACCCGCTGAAGATTCCACATAGGAGGATGATAATTTTATACAGAAGCATCTAGAACTACTAGAGCGTTGAGGACAACACTTTTTTGAAGGAGAGGGGCATGTTAGTTCCCTATAATACTAGTGTATTTCCTTATTATTATTGTCATTGTACCCCTTATTGTTATTGGTGTGCCCATGTTGTACCCATATTGTTATTATTGTGCCCCATAGAAGCCAACTATTGTTATTGTTGTGTCCTTACATTATTATTATTATGTCGGCTCTGATTATATTGTGACCCCTTAGACTCATATGTATATAAAGGAGGTCTTGTCATTTTTATCATCCACGAATTGTTCATTTTATGTAATGTAAAGGAGGTTCCCCCTTGAAGAGGCTAATTTTGAAGTCATTTATCTATCTCTTTCTTCTATTTTGTGAGTTGGTTGCATAACATGTGTCATCTCCCATGTAGCTTCATCGGGCCCAAAGTGCTTCCACTACACTTTAACCTGCTCAATTACTCAATTTTGGACCATGAGCACCTTTTTCTACAATATACACTAAGGGTTTGGCTGGAATTCTCCATCTGGTTCCACCTGCAATATAGACCAGTCAATCACATGATCAACATATTTAACATACTTCTTAAGCAATGACACATGGAAAGCATCATGGACTTTCATTGTTGGAGGTAGTTCAAGTCAATGGGCTACTAACCCAATCCTCTCAATAATACTAAAGGGTCCATAAAATCTTGGTGCCAGCTTGGCACATGATCCAATCCGTAAGGAGCTCTTGTTTGGTTTGATGCGCAAGTACACTTGTTCCCCTACATGGAACTCTCTGAGAAACATGTTCTGATCTGCATAGCTCTTCTACCTATCATGAGTTTCCTTTAGATTATTCTTTATAACCTACATTTCCTATTCCATGTTCTCCAACATATTCGGTCCAAACAACACCATGTTAACTAGACCACTCCAACTGATGGGAGTATTGTAACTCCACCTATAAAATGCCTCAAACAAACTCATCTTCAAAGAAACCTGATACCCATTGTTATAAGATAACTCTACCAGTGGAAGATACTCTTCCCACTTTCATTGTTGATTCATGATGTACATCCTCAACATGTCCTCCAATATCCTATTGACCCTCTCTGTCTGTTAATCTGTTTGTAGATGATAAGTTGTACTAAAGACCAACTTTGTGCCCAAACCTGCAACAACTCCTTCCAAAACATGGAAGTGAACTTTGCATCCCTATCTAACACAATATTCTTTGGAACACCATGAAATCTGACCACATCTATCATGAATACTTGTGCTACATCACTAGTTGAGAATGTAGACTTAACTGGAATCAAGTGTCCAACCTTTTTCAACATGTCCACAAAAACCATGATGGAATCATGTTGTCTCACTTTCCTTGGTAACCCTGTGATAAATTCCATGGAGATGACCTTGCATGTCCATTCTGGATTCACAATTGGTTGTAGAAGTCCACCTAAATGCTTGCACTCTACCTTCACATGCTAACGAATGAAACACCTATCCATAAACTCTGCTACATCCTTCTTTAGATTCAGCGAATAATAAAATTTCTTCACTGTGGTCAATGTCTTATGATAGCTTGGGTGACCTAAATATGGTTTCACATGAAAATTCCTCAAGATCACCTTCTTAAACTCACTACTATCTAATACATATATCATGTCCCTAAATATAACCAATCCATCTATTGTAAGACAATAATCCACATCCTATGCACCTGCACTTGTACGTGTACCTATACCACTACCTATAACTGTACCTATACCTATACCACCACATGTAACTGTACCTATACTCTGCTACAACATGTGCATAATCTCCATCTACCTAACATCTTGTTGTCCTACCTGCAAGATCCTATCCTGTAAGTCTGTGCCATCAGAGCTCATAATTGCTAAGTGATTTACATGTACCTTCCTGCTAAGATCATCTTCCACCCTATTCTCCTTTCCTTTGATGTGCCTAATCTCGAATTCAAACTCACTAATCATGGCCAACCATCTAGCTTGTCTGGAATTCATATTCAGTTGGTCAAATAAATACCTTAACCCAATATGATCACTCATTAGTACAAACCTCCTTTCAAGAAGATAGTGCCTCCACATCTTCAATGCATGTATGATCGTTTCTATCTCAAGATCATGTGTCGGGTAATTCTTCTTGTGCTAATTTATTTTTCATGACTCATAGCATACCACCTACCCATCCTACATAAGAACTCCACCAAGTCCTTTCTTGCAATCATTTGTGTATAATACAAACTCTTTATCTGAATTTGCAATATTTAACACTGATGCATGTGTTAAAAACTTCTTAAGCTGCTCAAAGCTGGCCTCACACTTCTCTATCCTTTCAAACTTCTTACCTTTCCTTTGCAATGATGTAATAGGATAAGAAAATTGTGAGATGTTCCTGATGAACATCTTGTAACATCTTTCCAACCCCATGAAAGACCTCACCTCATCCACATTTCTAGGAGCTACCCACTCCATGATGGCCCTTATCTTTTCTGGATCTACTGCAATGCCCTCCTTGGAGGCAACATGTCCCAAGTAATGTACCTCAGTCTAGCAGAAACTGCATTTATTGAGCTTAGCATACAACTGAGGCTCTCTCAATAATCTCAACACTACTACTAAATGCTCGACATTCTCTTCCTCATTTTCATAATATAACAATATATCATCAATGAACACAATAACAAAGTTATCCAAATACGGACACAACACACTATTCATAAAGTACATAAATTTAGCTAGAGCATTAGTCAAACCAAATGGAACTACACCAAACTCATAATGCCCACACCTAGTCTGAAAAGTTGACTTGTAAATTTCCTCCTCTTTGATGCATACCTGGTGGTATCTGGATCTCAAATCAATCTTTGAGAAAATGGCTGCTCCTTTTAGCTGATCAAAAAAGTCATCAATCCTTGGAAATGGATATCTATTCTTGATGGTCACTTTGTTTGACTGCCTTTAGTCAATGAACAATTTGAGAGTACCATCTTTCTTCTTTACAAACAATACCGGTGCATGCCAAGGTGATACACTTGATCTAATGTATCCCTTATCCTACATTTCCTTCAACTGCAACTTCAACTCTACTAACTCATGTGTGCTCATCCTTTAAGGTTCTTTTGATGTCGGAGCTGCCCATGGCACCAACTCAATAGAAAATTCTACCTCCCTGTGAGGTGGAAACTCTGAAATCTCTTCAGGAAATACATCCTGAAGTTGTTGTAGAACTGGGTACCTGCTCAAAACATATGCATCCTCAACTTCCTTATCTTTGTCACTAGAAATGTGCACTGCAAATAACACACACACTTTCCTATGACTCCACTTTTCTTGCATACTTTTCACCATCCTAACCGATGTGGTAGTATTCTTTCATTGTAAGACTCTTGGTTTCCCATTGTCATCAACACACTCAATGGCTTTATCATAACAATCCACCTTGGTGCTATTAAGATACATCCAATCCATGCCCAAGAACATATTGTATGATCCCAACGGTAATACATTCAGATGTGTTGCGGTAGGCATACGATTCAAATAACATGCACAATCCCTTACCCAATGATGAACTCACTTCTTTGTACTTTTAGCCAACTTCACTAACCAATATTCTACATGCAATTCCTTACTCAAACCACATTTATCCACCAATTCAGGACTAACATAGCTATAATTAGATCTAAGTCAATCAAAATAGAAATAACTTGATCACAAAGCTTACTATCCATCTCAATGATATATGCCTAATGGTCCGCCTGTTTGTTATCCAATGTTGCATAAATACGAGGAACACTCTGACCAACATCCCCAATAGTATGTGCATCCTGTACACTATATATCTTAGGCATACCACCCTGATTCTATGGACAATCTCTCTTAAGGTGCTCTTTACCGCATGTCCAACACTCCAACCAACCAATACCCTCACCTCTATGTTGTTGCTATGACCCATTTCCCTGTCTAGCTACATTGAACCTCTTTTGTGGTGCCACATTTTCTTTCTCTTTTTCATTCTAAGGCCTTGTTATTTTCGGCTTCCATTTACCTTTACCTTTTTCTTTTCCTTCCCATCCTTGTTGAGATTCATTCTTTCGCTTTGACTGTTCATAGAAATTCTTCAATTTCCATTAACTTCCTCAAGTGACTAAGGCTCATCATACGCAATCCAATCTCTAAATGTTAATGGAAATCCACTGAAAAATTGATGAACTTTAGCCTTCTCATCTTTAAGATATGGTACATACCTTAATAGCTCCAGAAACTTAGTCGTTTACTCTTCATCTATCATTGATCACATCTTTAGCTCATAGAATTCTTTGGCCTTACTGTCGTAGTACCTTTCTGAAAAGTACTTTCGTGAAAAATCCTATTGAACTCATGCCAATTGAAGTCGTCTATCCTGACGTTTCTAACCCACTTCACATTTTCCCACCAAATGTCTGCTTTACCTTTCAAACTGAACATAGCAATTCTAGCCTTCATGTTTTTTTTGTACTCATGTAACTCAAATAATTTATTCATCCCATGTATCCAAGCTTCTGCATAAGTTTCTTCAAGTCTCCATAGAAATTAGGTGGCTTTGATTTCTTAAACTCATCTGGAAAGTAGCCCCTATCACTCCTCCTGTAAGGATGATAATGATAATGATCATGATGTCTGTTAGAACCAGAACTAGAATAGTACTTATATCCATCACCTCTCCTATCTAGAGTATCCAACGACCTACCATCTCTAATAGTGTCATCTCTATCTGAAATGTGACCACCATGAGACCTACTTCCATATGCCCCATTAGTTTTTTCCTCCTGTCCATGGTTTATCTGAAGTGGCCCTTGTCACTGCAATTCTGACAAACTTTGTAGGAGTATAACATTAACCTCTGCTTTCTTCTCTTGTGCCTATATGAAACTGTGATTGTCTACCTTACAACTCCTTATTTCTTCCTTTAAGCTTCTCAATGTGTCTACTAAATCAGTAGAGTTTCCAACACCACATTTCTCATATGATTCATAGGGAGAGTCTTTGTAGTCTACCATCTTTCTAGTCATTTTGATGTAACCATCAGTCTAGCTAGAGTCTAGTGATCAATGCATGACCATATCAACTACACATACCATGATCTTATGCATGACAACAACAACCATACCGATGTACATTGGCAATATGCAAGCATAAACAACATGTAACCAATCATACACTCATGAGGACATACTTCATAATAAAAACATCCACTTCCACATGGTGACATCACTACAAACATGACTGACACCATGCATATGTAGCAAGCACATAGACCACAAGGATGATTAATCACACGTGAAAATTGTTGGGTTGTGTTATATTCTTTCCACAACTAGCCCACGTAGTTAACCAAGGGGTTAGAGGTGGGGTGAAGCCCCCCTTTGTTGCTTTGATTGTGTAGCAGGGGGGTCACATGGGGTTTGGTTTTGGACCCTATGTTAGGATGAGCAGACCCACCTATGGTTTTGTGCATGATTTTCGCACATGTTTTTGGACGCGATGGTTTTCGGTCCATGGTATTGGATGCTTCGACATGTATAAATATGTATTGTAACATTGAAAGGAACATAAGACAAAATCAAGTTGTAGTCCCAGTTTGGGATCCAGGGGAAAATCTCTGTGTATATGTGTTTTATGTGTTATGCTCTTCATTGTTGATTTTCTGTGTGTTAGATTCATATGCAGGTAATTTTGTACGGGTTAAAACATACATTTGGTATCAGAACGTTTTGGCTTAAGGGATGCCTTTGTTGCTGAGGGGTTTCACTCGGGCCTGTGGTAGACCCTGTTCAGTGGGAGATTTGCGAGATCGATTCTAGTGGTGAAAGAAGATGGTGAGCAGTGGAAAGATAGAGATTGAGAAATTTAATGGTCAGGGTTTTGAGTTGTGGAAACTCAAGATGGAGGATCTGTTGCTGGATAAAGATCAATGGATCACGGTAGATCCGGGTACTAAACCAATGGGAGTGTCCGATGAAGAATGGAAGAAGTTGGATCAGAAGGCAAAGAGCACAATACAATTGTGTGTCTCAGATTTAGTATGTTGAATGTATCAGGGGAAGCTATGGCAAAGGATTTGTTGGACAAGTTAGGGACTTTGTATCAATCTAAGTCTCTAGTGAATAAACTGTTCCTGTAGAAAAAGTTGTATAACCAGAGGATAAAAGATGGAGATTCAGTGACAGAGCATATGAACACATTTAATACTATGGTAAGTCAGTTAGCATCTATTGATATTAAAATTTTAGATGAAGATAAGTGCATCAATTTGTTGTGTTCTTTACAAGATTCGTGGGATAGCCCAGTTATTGCAATAGGTAGCAATGCAACTGCCTTGTAGTTTGATGAAATAGTCTCATCCTTGCTGATGGAGGAGATGAGACGAAAAATATGGAGAGCCAAAATGGTAATGCCTTGTCTGTACGAGGACAGTCCTAGAACAAAAACAAAAATAATTCATCAAGTGGGAGATCTAAATCTAGAGGGAGATCTAAATCTCCAGGAAAACCTGTAAAGGTGGTGTGCTAGAAATGCGGAAATGAAGGGCACTACAAAAGGGACTGTAAATCTAAAGCTCCTGATAAAGGAAAGGGATTTGATGATGCTCCTTCTGTAGAGGTGAAAACCACCTCAAATGAAGGTGGGGATGTGTACTTGGCTTCTTCAAGTACACATGTAGATCATGAGGCATGGTTGATTGAATCAGGTGCATCCTTTCACTTCGCTCCGCATAGAGAGTGGTTATGTGAGTATGAGAAATACAATGGTGGTGATGTCTTCTTAGGGGATGATAGGAAGGCTAGAATCAGTGGTCGTGAAAAAGTAAAGTTGAAGTTGCAAGGTGGAAGTGTTAGAACACTTCTAAGTGTTCTGCATATTCTTACATTGGCTAGAAATCTGATTTCTGTAAGCAAGCTGGATGATGCAGGTGTAAAAACAATGTTTGAGAAGGATACCTACAAAATGGTTTGGGGAGCACTGGTATTGATGCGGAGTTCGAATTGGAACTCTGCACAAGATGCAAGGTAGCACTGTTATTGATGGGTGCAACAGTTCTGTGGTTCCTGAAAGTGGAGTAGAAAATCTAGTGGTCTTTGGAGAGAAGACCATGTTGTGGCATCAAAGGCTTGGACATATTGGAGAGAAGGGCCTTTGAATACTTCATGGTAAAGGTATGGTAGAAGGTATGAGTAATAGCTCTCTATATTTTGATTTCTGAGAAAATTGTGTATATGGGAAGCAGAATTAGGTGAGTTTCTCCTCTAGTATTAAGACAGTGAAACAAATATTAGAACTTGTGCACAGTGATGTGTTTGGACCTATGAAGGTTCCATCATTGGGTAAGTCTGTGTACTATGTATCATTTATAGATGACTTCTCAAGGAATACATGGATATATTTCCTTAAGAATAAATCTGAAACCTTTGACAGGTTTAAAGAATTTAAGGCTCTCATGGAAAATCAGACAGAGAAGAAGATAAAGGTGTTGAGGACAGATAATGGTGGAGAGTTTTGGAGCAAGGAATTTGAAGAATTCTGTAAGAAGTGTGGTATAGAGCGACATAAGACTACTCCATATACACCTCAGCAAAATGGAGCTGCAGAAAGAATGAATAAGACATTGATGGAAAGGGCAGGAAGCATGCTCAGTGGTGCCAAGTTAAGACAGGAATTTTAGGCAGAGGCGGTGGATACTACATGTTACCTGGTCAACAGGTCACCTTCATCAGTGTTGGAGGATAAGACTCCATAAGAGGTATGGACTAGTAAGGAACCCTCTCTTTCACATCTAAGGGTATTTGGATGTGATGCATATGTACATGTTCCAAAGGATAAACAAACCAAGTTGGATAGTAAATCTGAAAAGTGCATCTTTATTGGGTATAAGAATGGTTTAAAAGGTTATAAGCTTTGCAACCCAGTAACAAGGAAGGCTGTGTACAACCGAGATGTGGTGTTCAAAGAGGTGAAAGATGTTATTAAACATGAATTGCAACCAAAGGAACCTAAGAAGATAGAGTTTGAGCTAAAGGAGGAAGAATCAGACTCTATAGTAGAGGAGGAATCAGAATATGAAGAGCCACAAACTGCGACTATGAGAAGATCAGTTCGAGAAAGAAGGAAGCCAGAAAGGTATAGTCCATCTGCTTTCTGTTCAAATATTGCTTTATCTATTACTGACGATTATCCCAGAACTGTGAAGGAAGCAGTGGATTCAAAGGATGGCAAACTCTGGAAGGAGGCCATGGTTGATGAAATGGCATCTTTGCACAAAAATGAGGCTTGGGATCTAGTGGAGTTGCCAGCTGGAAGGAAACCCATTGGCAGCAAATGGGTGTTCAACAAGAAGACAAATGCAAAAGGAAAGGTGGAGAAATACAAAGCTCGGTTGGTAGCGAAAGGTTATTCCCAGGTACTGGGAATTGATTTTGGTTATATTTTTTCTCCTATTGCCAAGGTAACTTCTATTAGATTAGTTTTATCTGTTGCTACTACTTTTGATTTTGAGGTAGAATAGATAGATGTGAAGACAACATTTCTTCACAGGGATATGGAAGAGGAGATCTACATGAAGCAACCTAAAGGCTTTGCAGTGAAGGGTAAGAAAGAAATGGTATGCAAGTTAAAGAAGTCTCTGTATAGGTTAAAACAGTCACCAAGGATGTGGTATCAGAAATTTGATACATTTATATGGGGACTTGGCTTCACCAGACGCAAAGCAGATCATTGTGTGTATTTTAAATTAATTGGTGACCATGTTATTTATCTGGTCTTGTATGTTGATGATATGTTGCTGGTTGGAAATGACAAAATAATTATCCAGGATTTGAAGACCCAATTGTCCTCCAAATTCGACATGAAATATCTTAGTGCTGTAAACTATATTTTGGGCATGGAAATTAAAAGAGATCACACAAAGAGGAAGCTCTGGTTAAACCAGAGGAAGTATGTCAAGACAATATTGAAGAGGTTTAATATGCAAGATAGTAAACCGGTGGAGGTTCTTATTCCTGTAGGTGTGATGTTATCTGCTGAATAGTGTCCCAAGACACAAGAAGAGGAAGAGGGCATGTCTCGTGTTCCATATGCAAGTGTAGTCAGTAGCCTGATGTATGCAATGTTCTATACTAGACCAAACATTGCACATGCAATGGGAGTATTAAGCAGGTTTATGTCAAAACTAGGGAAGGAGCATTGGACAACAGTGAAGTGGGTTTTCAGGTATTTGCATGGCACTAGTGATTATGGTTTGTGCTACCAAGGAAGATCAGGATTAGAAAGAATGTTGGATATTTGTGGCTTTGCTGATGCAGACTGGGCTAGAGATATGGATCAGAGAAGATATACAAGTGGGTATGTGTTTAACCTATTTGGAGGTGCAGTCAGTTGGATGAGTAAGAAACAATCTGTAGTGGCACTATCAACTACAGAGGCAAAATACATGGCAGCCATTCATGCAAGCAAGGAAGCAGTTTGGTTGCAGA
>APFE031107299.1:0-60255 GCA_000404065.3 Pinus taeda
ATTTTCTGGGGCGCTGCCCTGGACCCCATAAAGTGGGGTTACAGGTACCCCTCAAACCCCCTGTTAACTATGTGGAAATAATATAACACAACCCAACATATATTTCTAGTTCAGAAGAAGAACAATATTCGCCGACATGAATATTCTCTACAACATTAGGTTTGGTCGAGATATTTATGGCGATAGTTTCTTCAATATTGGATATATTTCACTCGAAATCCACCATATTTACAGTATTTGATAGAAAATCAAAAACTAAAGGATGATTAAGGTCGCTGGAATAATCTTCATTGTAATCCGGAAGATGAGAGCGATGGTGGTAATTTTCCCATGGTGCCTCTTTTGTCATCATTGATTGAATGATTCCTTCATCTGTAGAATGAACATGTGATCAAGGATATGAAGAGGTGCCATATTCCTTAGACCTATCTATCCAAACAGTCAATGAGCATTGATTTGGGTTTGCCGCCCAGGCCAAGAAAATTAATTGCTACAAAATTTCTATTAGACTTGGAGGCAATACCTGGCAATGATCTATGCTAACAAAATGTTTGGAAATCTTCTGAATCTTTGTATATGTAGAAGATATCATATTGCAGGTTCCCACATTGGCCACTTCCGCCAAATTACTCGAAGGCAGTAGGGCAAAAGTACCCATTAAGGCAGGGTCTTTTAGGAGGCCTAGTCCGACATTTTGAAGCAAATGAGAGCTTCCATGGATCATCGGAATGCTTCCCATAACTTGTGAACTATTGGGGAGGATGGTTTGTTGGTCAACGATTGTAATTCCTCCTTGGAAGGGAAATACAATATTTCTAAAATATATTGACACAATGGCAGCCATAGCATAAATCCAGGGCCTTCCCAGTAGGATATTGTAATCGAGGTTTCCATCGATAACTTTGACGTCAATTTCTATTGTTTTTCCCCCCAATTCAAATTTCAAGCTACTTAAAATCCTGTACAGGGTGTATGTTCATCCATTGAAGGCTTTTAATGTTGTTGATGATCTTGACAAGGGTGGTGAGCCTAAAGTTTTCCAACGACTCATTGACATAATGCAGGTAGATGCCCCCTCATCAATGATTGTTCAATAAACAGTTTTGTTGAGGGATTTCACTTGTATGAGGAAAGCGAGTTGAGCTCGTAATTAAGGTTTGTATCATTTATGAATAAAGGCCACAAGATTGGAATCCGCTAGGTCAATCCCACCTATTATTTCTAATAGAGCCTGATTTTGGGAGGGGAAATTTTGCAGTACTTCAAGTGTCGACATAGTGGATGGCAATTGGGCCAGATCCTCTACTATATTATAATTCTATGTTGCTTGAGCACGAGGATTAAATGTCAATTTATGTACTACTCCCTTTGGCGGATTTATTTTTAGCTCAAGAATGATGGGTGGCACAACTTCGGTTGAAGTTGTTGTCGAACTACTAGGTTGATCTATAGCCTTGTTGTTCGACATCTGTGGATTCCCATAATCTGTATTCCTTGTCGATATCAAAGCATCATTTTTCTATTTCGAAATGGATAACATAAGCACTTGGGATGGGGAAGCATTGTCACTAGCAACCAGATTGGTGTCTGGGTTTGGAAAAGGATCAGTCAACACCGCTGAGGTATTTGAACTCTTAAAGAACTTCTTAATCTCGGCTTTATGCGGACAATCTCTCGTCCAATGGTCCTCATCACATATGTGACATGGCTGACTAGGTTTATTTTACCCAGAATGGTTTCCGGATTTTTCAAGAGTCGAATCTTCATGTTTCTTCTTTTTGTTTTTCCCTTTATTCTTGCCCCCTAGTTTCTTTGATTCTTTGCCTTTGTCCATTGACACAACATTAACCTCCGAGGCAGGAAGTTTTTCATTTGCCTTTTTACTGGAAACTACAAGGGCTTTACCATATGGGGCCTTTTCAGTTTGCGTACTTGAGGTTCCAATCACGCCGTCACCGGCATGAGAGTCCCTATTCGATTTAGGAGGAGGAGGAATGGAAAATTCTGGTCTAGGAGCATCAGGAATTTTGTCATAGAGTGTGCCAGATTGAGTACAGATCAAGTCTAGATATTGGGCACAAGCATTGACTTGCTCTTCAATGACAACTCCTCCCTTGGCCACATCTTCTATAATAGAAGGTAACAATGACTTAATAAACCATTCAGTTAGAAGCTAATCAGGAACATATGTCTTTACCATTCGTCGCTGACATCGCCACTCATGAATATGATCAGATATGTGGGTGGCTGTTGTCTGTTTGAAATTGGTAAGGAGCTTCGTTCCTGTTCCATACCTTATGGGTAACTGAAAATGGGTTAAAAAGGTGGTAGCAAGGGTGTTGAAGTTATTGAATGAAGCTCTAGGAAATTCAATGTACCATTTCGCTGCCGGACCAGTTAGCGTTCACTGAAAAAGGCGAAGCCTGATCGAATCATCATTGAGGGTGTTGGATGAACACCACAAATGAAAGGTCATTACATGATTTGATGGATCTTCACCCGAATTTCCATTGAATTTAGGAATATCTAACAGAAGTTTATGAGGAATCGCTGGCCACCAAGGGGCATAAGTGATTGGATCATTTGTTAATCGGTTCAAGCAGACCCAGGATAAGATGGGATTGCCTTAGCAGTGGGTCTTTGGATACCAGCATAATGCATTTGATGTTGATCACTTTGATAAGGTTGATGGGCATAACCATTATAATATGATTGTTGGTAACTGTTTTGAATATACGAATGCCCATTACCTGCAAAGATTTTTTGCTTAGGTCCTCGGTAAGCTTGCTGGAATTGCAGTTGTTGATATTGCACCAGCCATGGCTGTGAGACCATTTGCTGTTGTCTAATACTAGATGTTTGACCAAGATGAGGGGTGATAGTACCCGTTTGATCCTAAGTCACTTCAGTTAAGGAGCCACTAATCGACAGTTGTGATTGAGTTGTGGAGACAAGAGGTTGTTGTATTATGACCTCAGAGACTTGAGGTCGACATACAATAGGCAGCACTTGTACTTGCGACATCGTCACAATAGCCGGTGTAGTGGGAATGTTCGACACATGTTAATTTTGTTGCATTGAATATACAACTCTCGGATGTTGAGGTAGTATTGGTACCCAACCACTAGATGTAATTCCAGCTTGACCCAAATTCTACTGTGAACTCTCATATGGTTATCTTCCCGGAGGGAACAATGAAAAAAAATACTGCCCCCCATATGGTGGCAATCCAATGTTCAAAGGGAAAATTGGTCTTTGGATACTGGACTACCCAAAATGATACTAATGTGAAGGATCAATTTGTTAAGACTCAACATAAGAAATTCCAGATAGGATTCCAAATGAACAAACAGGAACAGACCATGCTGTCAAAACAGTCCCTGGGTGGACTCCATCTAGCGATTGAGAACTAGTTGGGATAGATGGTATACCAGTGAACATTGTCGGAGTAGTAGTAGGAGGTTCTATTGATGTTGTATCGGATGACACAGTCCTAGATGATGATGTTTGTTCAGACATATTGAGTCTATCCAAAATATTTCCTAGCAATTCGACAGGAACCTGCGATGAAGAGTGATCAAAAGAACTAACTTTTGTGGTACAAGGATATAGGTAGATCCCAGTTCCAAAATGCAATGGGGTACTAGATGGAAGATCCTCCACAATCTCTTCGATGGAAATTAGTCCAGGTGGAAGATGCAAACCATCAGGTCCGTAAAATATTTTTGGTGCCGAAGAAGGTATAGACTCTGCAGCGACCAATGTTGGAGGGGTGACACCTTCCAAATCAACCCTACATGGAGTTGGTTCAAGAATAGAAGTGTTTACCGTTACACTAGGATAAGTTCTAATGTCCTCTTGTAACTGTGGAACTTCTTCTGTAGAGGCAGGGGTACCAGAAATAATTAGAGTAACTGGAGTCTCTGAGGATGTTGAAACATAAGTTTCAAATAAACCAAGAGACTTTGACCCAGTTAAATGAGATCGTTTGGCCCAGAATGGTTTCGTTTCTGGAGTCAAAGACAGTTTACTCATTAGTCTCCATGAACAACGAGGTTTTGATTGACTTTCTTCCATGATTACAGATTACTTGATCAACTCAAAATTAAAAGGGGAAAATGTTATTCCAAATTAAATGAATTTTATGATGCTTTTACACAACTTTCTTTTTCAATTTTTAAGAGTCGAGAAAAAGCTAAAGGTGACTCTAGTCACCTTCGATTTTTAATGAGCCTAAAGTGGCAAGTGCTCAGATGGATCTTTTCTATTAAGGAGTCTGAAAAGGAACGAAAGGGACTGCTCTAGAAGTCTAGACAGAGGGATTACCAAACCAATCGCAAAACTGCAATATACACCTCGGTGGTAAATTATAGAGAAATTACCAAGGACTTTATGTACGATAGTCAATCTTCCCAAATAATATGTTCAGTGCATTGCGATCGATAGGGCAACAAACATGGCTTCCTAAGAATAAAGGATATCAGCCTATTGTGGTCTCCCAATATATACTCAACGGTATGTGGGAGCACAAGTACGTACTGGAACTTGTCGTATCAAAGAGGAGGAATCACCCAACCTATGATGAAAATGATAGTGACCACACTTTACAACGCCGGAATACGTGTCTAGCCTAGACTTCTAGATGTTGTGTGTTAGAATCCAAAGCATTTTTATGTTCATTGAGGTTTATTTTACAGTTGATCTTTCTTAAGAAGTTTGCCTTTCAAGGTTCACCACGTGATGTAGATGTACAATTCCTAAATATGCAATCTAAAATGATAAACAATCATTTATGTTCTTTTAGCAATGAAAATATTAGCTACAAAGGAAAGAAGATTATGATTTTTCTTTCAGCAGAGAGCATAGAGCACACACTAAATGCACTTTTCCTAAATCAAATTACGCAAGCAATCTAAATGCAAATACACATGCATGTATTTGTTTTTCTGTTTCCTTAATGTGAGAATGAAAAAAAGAAAACTAAGTACAGATTTGAACTACTTTTCTTCAAAGTGACACTTTAGTAATTTCTTTTCAAAAAAGGAAAGGAAGACTAAGACAACACTTTCACTTTCGAAAGGAAAATTGTTTTTGACACTTAAAATAATTGACAATTCAAATCAAATACAATGGAAAAAGTATAAAAGACTATCTGGAAGAGGAAGACTTTATGACACTCTTTTTCTTGACTAAAAACGATAGTTGGAACACTTTCAAATCAAAAGATGACAGTTCTATTAAGCTACTTTTTGCAAAGGAGGACTGTAAATGATGAAAAATACATAAAAAACATTTACAATTCCTTATCAATGGAGGCTAATTAATGTAAAAGAAGAAGGTTTCAACAGTGATATACTAATCATAGACAACAAAACCACTTAATAGAGTTGAAAACAATGAAGAAAAAACCAAAATATGGAGAGAGAAATAGTCCCATTCAATCATTGCACCTGTAACACAGGGAAACAGGGATGCTTCTCACCTGTAGCACATGAGAGGTGCGATGCATCCAGACTACCAATGAGAGATAGTGCGATGGTCCAGGGACAAAATTGAGCTTGGTTTTTACCACAATTTGTAGCTAAGTTCAGGGATTTAGGTTGAGCTTATGATAGGCAGTAAACACAAAGTATAGGGGTTGATCTAATGAGGTTATTGAGCTACTACTAGGGCACTTAGGATGCTTGCAAGTCAGATGTTCAGTTCATAAACCAACCCGGAGATTGACTAAAGCAGCATTGATCTACTTTGTAATTGCATAGCAAAAGCAGTTCGAAGGCTAGCTGACTTAAATTCAGGCTTCCTCTGTGGTTTATAAAGCAAACAACAGTAACAAACAAACAAACTATTTTCTCCCCGATGGAGTCACCATTTTGTTTCCAGGAAAACTAGTGTCTATTCATCTGCTAGTCCCACTAAGACAGGTCGCTATCTTAGAAACAAACAATTCAAAGTAACTTTTGTTTTCCTTTATGAGAGATAGATGAGAAATAAGCTGGGAGTACCAACCTCAGTCTTTCGCTTGGCTCCTTGCTTGTTCCCTCTATCCTTTGATAGAGCTTTCACCACTCCTTTCTCACTTATCCCACTTCAAAGAACACCTATATAGTCAAAGTAGAAAAATACCATCAAAGCATAGAGATCTATAACCATAAACAATGTAGAATCAGATGTACATTAACCATACAAATTCATACACAAATACAAGATTCAAAAATATACAAGTATATGGAGGAAAACTCAAATAGCTTTATTGATAGAAGTAGTAGAAGAGAGGAATACAACTTAGCTATCTGATCCAGCATCATCCTCCCAGCATGAAGGCCCTCTTCACCTCATAAAAATCAAGATCGCCCAACAATGTAATGTCTTCAAAGAGAAACTAGCAGCACTTCCTTAAAAATTACAAAATTCCATCCTTTGGATCTCTAGGATGAGGGATCCATATATAGATATTTGCAGGGGGGTGAGTCAGCTTCTGGGATTTTGATTAGTGTCATTTCACTGATAGTTCTTGGTTCCACTTGGAGATTTCATGATCTCGTACTCATCCCTGGGCTAATTCCAAGAGGAAAGTTTCATATGAGCGGTTTCTAGAAGATTCTTTGAGTTTCCACCTAGCAAATTGCCTCTGCCATTTGTCTACTCTTACTCATCACACCCTATAGAAGGGCTTTTCAGCATGCATCGTACCCCTTGTGTGTAACAGGTGAGGTGCATCGCACCCTTAGCACTGAACAGTCTGTATGGTCTAGTTTTTACCAGTTCTGAGTAGTTTTTCAGGGAGAACTTTTGGGAAATGATGTAATCAGGTGACCTTGATCCTTTAGGGTATGAAACAACACTTTTAAGAGTTTAGAAGCTCTTGGTTTATGGACATATGTGATTGGGGTTTCCGTGCCCAAACATGTCTATAACACTATTTCTCATATGCATTTATCATGAATACAAGTTGCGTATATACGCGAGTTAGAAGCTGCATAGTCGCGTATATGTTGGTTTCATGAAGATGCAGTGGGATAGACTTGAAAAAAGGGTCTGATATGGTTCAGACAATTATCAATTATCATTTCTATCTAGATGATTTATGACTACAGTCTATGGATGTTACTTAGAAATAATTTTGACCATCATAAGTTGTTGATGACTTGATGTATAGCTAGTTGATAATGATGCCTTCATGACTCTTACTGATATATGCAATGATTAGATCTGATAGTGAAAAATTGGCACGAGATCAGGAGGATAATTGTGGATGACCATTTTGATGATGCATACAATAAATATGGTATTTTTCTTACATGGTGATTGTCATAAGGACAAGGAGAAGAACAAAGCTTGAGTACACAACTTCATTATTTGATAAGTGTCATTTATTTTATGTTGTTGTCATCATGCCTTCAAAGATGCATAAAATTCATATGGTGCCGTTATGGATGAGGATTCCTATAGTTCTTGGCTCTCACATGGTTGAGGGTTGTTGCTGTTGGTGGTATCAAGAAAGCTTGACAAATGACTGAGCTCATGGTTTGCTAGAAACATATTGCTATCTCTTTGATGGATACACATTATCCCAGATACATGGATGATTACTGAAGTTGCATATTGATAAATATTGTTGGTTGGCCAAGAGAATGGTGTTATTGTAGGTCACATGAAGACATAGCTATTTGAAGACATGGATATTCGGAGACATGGCTTACTTAGTCACATAATGATGATGACTTCTTACTTTATGATGATAGGTTTGATACTCACATATGTTGATTATCATGGTTGATGCTTATCAGATGTGTGAGGCTCCCTAGTGATGATACATGGTTGATATATTGAGGGTTCTTGAGGAAAGATCATGCAGTTCTTGATGATGATGTTATGATCATAGATGATGACTATGGTGTTTTCACATACATATGATATGATGTGAATGGTTATGTGTTACTGCTTGGAGATATGACATATGCTTAGTTGATTCATGGAAGGTTATGATAAGGCTCTTTTTACTAAAGAAATGGAGCAAGTTGATCTTGATGAGATCAAGAGGATGAGTTGATATCTATATGTGGCATACTTTGTCACAGGTTGATGATATTTACATTGTCATATCTTGGGAACTGATGATGGACATATACAGGTTGTTGGTCTGGATTCTTATGGTGTAGATCATATATGGTGTATGATAGTTGTTGATGACTATCATGGTCTTATTTAGATATTTGGTCTTTGTTATAAGTGTCACGTATATCATTTGATGTAAAGGTCATGTAAAGACCTATGATGTAATAATTGTCATATTCATTCATGTATGGAATTTTTAGATCATGTCAAATATGTAATCCCACTTTGTTGAGTGGTTGAGTCATTTGGTATATCCCCACTTGGTTGGAAGATTGATGTATGTCTGAGTCATTGGTGATAGGAAGGTCATACTCACATAGTTGAGTTATAGAGTCATCATTATTCTTTTGGAAAATATTTTTGCATACTCTGCATGTGCTCAGGGGGAGCATGGATGGTATAGTGCATCTCAGCATGTACAAAGCAGGAGTTTAATCAAAGAATTTAGCATGTGCCTAGGGGGAGCATGATCAATGTTCATATTCAGCTATTCAGATATGGAAGTATTCATTTAACATTGGTCATTCAGCGCTTTTCCCTTGATGTCAAAGGGGGGGAGTAGCTTGATCTTTAGAGAGTTGTGTTTGGAGATTAGCTTGACGTTTAGAACAACTTGGTGTTATTTACAGGTTGTGGTGACCAAACACCAAAGTAGTTGCCATCAAGTCCAAAGGGGGAGATTTTTGGCATTATGATGCATGTGTTGTACTTGATGGCAACCCACTTGTAGCAGAACAAGTATATGGAAACTAGATGAATCTATAGGATAGATCAGAGGTGACAGAATGATGGAAGAGAATAATGGTCAAAGGTTTGATATAGGGATATTTTTAGTGTGTGTTGTCTTTGATATTTGATGAATGAACTAATTGATAAAAGTATAAACAAGATGTGACATAATGCATGGCAGTTGTGTTTACAGATGTGACAAAATGAAGGTAAGTTCAAAGAAATTAGTTCAGAAATGATGTATGATGGCAACTCACGTTATAATAGGTCAATTCAGAGGTAACGGGGAAATGGTACAGAAAAACAAGATGTTAAAACAAAGGACTACATATTAGAATCAAGAAGTTGAAGAAAAAGGATGTTTTTAGGTATGTTACATTGTATATGCAGGTTCATTGTACAAAAAGAGCATATACACATGGCTTCGTTGTACAAAAAGAGCGTATACATATGCATGCACTTTCACAAGAGGAAAAGCATGTATGGGATAAAAACTAAGGAAATTGTGGTGAAATAATACCAAGGGTCAATACCATTGTATTATCCCACAATATTGAGCTGAGTAACAGCTATTTGATCCTGTATAAGAATACCATAGGTTCTAAGTGTTGTTTTGGTCCGAGGTATTGAGAAAGTCTAAAACTATATAAGGAGGAGAAGATCAAAGGGCTAAGAGCACAAGTAATGAATATCTTATGAAGTGTTAGATCAAAAGAAAATATGCATGTTGCGTGTTTCTGATGCTTTGCTTGACCTGAACTAAGTATGAACCTGAGTGTTTGATGATGGATGAGATCTAATGATGGAGCAGGATCATAATGACTTATCATTATGTGATTTGATCATGAATAGGATAGAACTGAGTGCTAATAAATGTTTTGTCCTTTAAATGCTATGATCTAGGTATGTCTGAAGTCTGGAATAGATGTGAAGTTATAAGTAAGTATTTGCAAATCTATACGTTGCTTTACCTTGGTGAAGGTGCGTATACACATTGGTTTGGTAGTTCCAAGTAGCGTATGCAAAAGAAAAGTCTGTTGGTTAGAGATGACTTGTTTATCTAATCAATGTTGTTGTTTTACTTATGTCTATTAGTGATGTCTTCTTAGGTCTAAAAGTAGAACTGAATGCATAAGGAGATTGAGTCTGGTTGATTGATTGATTGAGTAAGAAGGGTGATCTTTGTTGCTATTTGTCTAGAACTCTGTAATTTGATAGTAGATCTTCGGAATGTCATTGGTTGGTACAATTCTGATTTAGAAGTTTTATGATTCCGTATTTTTAGAGGTATATGCAAGTTGTGTTAAAGGAAGTAGTGTATACACATAGGTTTACTTCATTGAAGAAGTGTATGCATTCTAACACATGATTTCTGAGGTTGCAGTTGGTTTTGGTTGTTGATGCATTGTTATGGATTTAGATTTGTGTACTGGTTACAGTGATTTGTCTGTTCCAAATTATTGGTTGAATTTTAATGAATGTTTCAATGAATGGTTGATTTAGTTGTGTCAGAGGTTCAGTGATTGTTTGATTCAATGCATCATAGGTTTCAATGATTGATTGATTCAGTTGATTCAAAGATTGATGGTTGGGCTTCAGTTTTATCAGAGATTGATGATTAGGTTTCAATGATTGTTTGATGCAGATGTATTTGTTGGATGTATTGCAGTGGTAATTGATTTTTAGCTTCAATGTTACTAATGGGTCTAGTTTGAAAATTTGATGAAACGTGGCCTTCATAGTGTGTTCTTGTGTACCAGGAGTATCCAGTCTGAAAATTTATGAAACGTGGTCTCTAGAGGATACTAAGGTTTGGATCCTTCAGTGAGGAAGTCGAAGCTTCCTGCTAGTAGTGGCTGGTGATTAGATGAGGGGGTTGGAGCTCCCTTCTAGTAGCAGTTAGAGAATGAGAGAAATTCGTAGCCTTATGCAGTCTGATGCCTACGTACTAGTAAACATATTGGCTAGTACAAGAGCTAGGGGGTTGTAGCTCCCTTCCAGTAGAAGCTACAAAACGAGAAAAGGTTGTAGCCTTTCACAGGTGGGTGCCTGCATACTGGTATGAGTCTTCACCAGTACAATATTGTAAACATATTATTCTTTATATTAAAAAGAAGACGGAGACAACAACAACAGGTGGTTTTTCTCCCGCATTGGGTTTCCACCTTAAATATTGGTGTTCATGTGTGTTTCTTATGTGTGATGATTTATTTTGTTATTACTGCACATGGTTACTGATTAATTTTTAATAAAGTACTGATGCATTGATTAAATATCAACATATGATGAATTAACTTAATCATAAGTTCACTGGATATACACTGGTTACCTTAATAACGATGGCATGCACACATGATTTACCTTCATTGAAGTAGCGTATATAAATTTGATCATGAAATGGAAAAATTTACTAATTTGTAAATACTAACTCACCTTCCCCTCTCAGTATTATTCCCAACATCCTTGTTATCACAAAATCAGACCCTGACAGGCTGCTGATCAGATAGACCTTGTGTAACTCTTTCAAATCAACTTTTGGCTGAGGCTTAGCCTCCCCAACCTAAGAGGGCTCCCTCACAAGATTAAAGATTTGGATAATGAATAAGATGGCTAACTCTATGAAACAAAAGAACCAGTGTAAGAGGTTGAAACACAACTAGAAAGTATCCATTGGGCTTATGGAGTCAAATATGCTTCAGTGTTGACAATAACGTTAGCTTTACATAGAAGTCAGGGCATAAGAATTCAACATATGGAGAATATATCAGAAATGCATAGGACCACACAGTTTATAAATGTGTAAAGGAAGTTAGAGCACTATCAGTGATTTCTAAGTAATCACACATTCATACCACTGTAGATAAAGAGAGAAGAACAACACAAGATATTCTAAACTTTGAATCCCTTCTGATTCCTGAGAAGCAAAGCCAAGCACTATATTACTAGAAACAAAGTATTACACCAAAGCACAATAAGAGAGTTTCTCTGAAAAATATTCAACCTTTAATACATTAGTTCTTCTCCCATATATAGAATTCATGTAGATTCCTTCCTCCAGCATGAGGGGAATTCTAATTCCTTCTAATTTGACACCTATTGACACTTAAAACTAATTATTTAATACAAAAGACAGCTTACTAGCAGTCCTAGAGACCTAATACAACTAGGAGTGTAACTCCTTATTATGATTATAACAACCTTATCTAAACATTTAAGGACTTATTTGACACCTATAACTCCCTAAAGTTGAATTTGGTGGTGTCCATAACCCTCCAGCTGGCCCTTGATGACTCATCCTTTTGCTATTCCTAGAAACTAGGAGATTGTTCCTTGCTCTGTTATGGCTGAAAAATAGGTCTTGGGACAGAGCTCATATCTTCTCATAAACAATTTATTTGTAAAAACGGAAGGAGGATTTTGTGAACCAATCCATGCTAAACAAAAACCTCTCTTTTTTTTTTTAAACACATTTCCAACTACCCAGAATGAGTATTTGAAAAATAGGTGTAAAAATATGCTTGTGACAAATTGCACCTACAACAGTTTCATAGCGCAAGTTTAACCATGAATTTCTCCCACCTCATAATGAATTGGAAGAAAATGAAAGAGGTTTTTTTAGTTCAGTATCTTAGGAAGAAAATTCTCTTTCAGTTTTAAAAATTTAGTTCTCAGCTACTCACGGATCGCCTTGGAAGTTGACTGCTAGAAACAAGGAGACAGAGTTCCTCCTTTTTAGAGTTTCATCCTTATGCTTGTCTTCGAATCCTTCTTCTAACAATGTTGTCTCTTTTAATCACATACATGCATTAAATTAACCATAGACCCTATTCAAATACTTGTGCTAAGATGAATAACTCCTTTAATGCTGCTTGATGTCTCATGAACAATACTAGCTATGAAATAATGACCATTTTCATAACATAGAGTTTGGAGTTCATGGATGTCCTCCCCTCACTTGATTTGCCCTTGCTTGATTTTCAAAACCTGTTAGTAATTCTTCACAACAGCCAATCTTCAAGAAGGGTTCCTTTTTCTTCTCAAAATTGGACCACAAAATCATGATGTGCAGCTACAATAGTTTCGTAGCGCACATAGTGTATTTTTGTGAGTTTGCGATACGAAAACTCCTAGTTGATTTCGTAGTGCACGTAATTTTTGAAACAGCCTTAACACATGACACTTTGAACAAGTGTGGGACCAATGGTGGGTAAAACAAGATTGTTGACCATATTTAACAAAGGGAACAAGACTCTATCCTTAAAAGAAACAATGAGAATGACCAAGACCAATTCTTCCTTACCTTACCCTTTTTCTTTGAAATATTTTCAGTGATAACAGTGGCTCCACTTGGGATAGTGTTCCCTTGTGGTACACTAAGAACTCGTAGGTCCAGTGCTTCATCCTCTTATGATAAACATAAATTTATTTGACAAGCATCCCCTTTAAGCTTCTTGGGCCTTCACCTCAGGCTTAAGCTTGATGATCACTGTTGGAGAAAGAAATCTACATCTACTGAAAAATGCTCAGTCAACCTTGAGCTTATTTGCATTTTCCTACCTACCTACTAGCTACAATTTCCACTTTAGGTCAAGAAACATGATATTTCCAATAAAGCCAATCAATTGTCCTTTCTGATATTGGAGGCTCTTGACTGCATTCGATCTCAAAATAACCATGGTAGTGAGACGACCAAATCAACTCATAATGTACATGATCTTCATAAAGCAAATGAAAATGAAATACTGACATGCAAAACTTTGCCTTGCATGTATTCATTTATAGGGTCAAAGAGAACATGGTTATTTTGATAATCATCATAACATTCTATCTCTTCAGAAAACTGATCCTCAGCCACACAAAATTCCTTTGATGTGCTATCCAACTGCCTTTCTGCATGATTCCCATAGACAATGTAATTTTCCTCACTATTGTGATCATTCTTTGAAGTAATCTGTTGCAAGGAATTACAAAAATGAACAACCCTTTCCTCTGCCTAAGGGTTATAAAAAAATTCTTCCATCATTTCCTCTTGGTGTTTGTAATCATTTTCATACTCATTGTGATCAAAAGACTGGAAAGTTTGCTGCATCTTCTCATTCATATCAGAGGATTGAACTGGTTTTCAGAAATAAACCCCTGCTAGCTTTCATGTTGCATTTCATGGGATGTTATACTTTCTTCTTGGTGTTGAAATGTATTGTTATGAAGAGCCTCTAAAATTTCTTCATCCATAAATTCATCATCATCATAACAATCCTCCAAATATTGAATAAAACTCATAGAATGTTTACAACAATCTTTGACCAGCAATAAGGAGGGATGACACTATTTATACATGTCATAGAATGCGTCATGGAAATTAGCAAGAGAATATAATGAACCATTTTCCAAGCTTTTATACCAAGACCATGCTTTTCCTTCTAAAGTGGTCATAAACATCTTCATGAGACAATGTTCAGGGAAATGAACCTTAAGACTGTGTACATGCATATGGAACCTAACCAAATGAAGATCAACATTGTCTTTCTTTTAATCTTTGAATATTGGAAGATCCTCTAACCAATCAACCTTTGGCATAGGATTTGGAAAACCAGGGATATGAGACCGATTCATAAGAGCATACCTGGCATTCATTCTTACAGTGGAAGTCATCTTGAAACTTCATCAAGCTACTGATCTTCTAGCAGTGGAGTCAACTTCCAATTTTGTATTCAATGTGTGGAGTCGCCAAGGTAGTTTTGCAGCCTCAAAAAGATATCTGAGCTCCTGCTACCTTCAGAATTCAGCCTCTTAATTTCAGGAATGAATAGACTTCATGCTCCCAGCAGACGCACCAAAATGTTATCACAAAATCAGACCTCGACAGGCTGCTGATCATGTAGATCTTGTGTAACTCTTTCAAACCAACTTTTTATTGAGGCGTAGCCTCCCCAACCTGAGAGGGCTCTCTCACAAGATTAAAGATTTGGATAATGAATAAGATGGCTAACTCTATGAAACAAAAGAAAAAGTGTAAGAGGTTGAAACACAACTAGAAACTATCCATTGGGGTTATGGAGTCAAATATGCTTCATTATTGACAATAATGTTAGCTTTACATAGAAGTCAGGGCATAAGAATTCAGCATAAGGAGAATATATCAAAAATGCATAGGACCACACAGTTTATAAATGTGTAAAGGAAGTTAGAGCACTATCAGTGATTTATAAGTAATCACACATTCATATCACTGTAGATAAAGAGAGAATAACAACACAAGACATTCTGAACACAGAATCCCTTCTGATTCCTGAGAAGCAAAGCGAAGCACTACATTACTAGAAACAAAGTATTACACCAAAGCACAATAAGAGAGTTTCTCTGAAAAATATTCAACCTTTAATACATTAGTTCTTCTCCCATATATACAATTCACGTAGATTCGTTCCTCCATCATGAGGGGAATTCGAATTCCTCCTAATTTGACACCTATTTACACTTAAAACTAACTATTTAATACAAAAGAAAGCTACTAGCAGTCCTAGAGACCTAATACAACTAGGAGTGTAACTCCTTATTATGATTATAACAACCTTATATAAACATTTAAAGACTTATTTGACACCTATAACTCCATGAAGTCGAATTTGGTGGTGCTCATAACCCTCCAGCTACCCCTTGATGACTCATCCTTTTGTTGTTCCTAGAAACTAGGAGACTGTTCCTTGCTCTATTCTGGCTGAAAAATAGGTCTTGGGATAGAGCTCATATCTTCTCATAAAAAATGTATTTGGAAAAACTGAAGGAGGCTTTTGTGAACCAATCCATGCTGAACAAAAACCTATCTTTTGTTTTTGAAACATCTTTCCTATTGCCTAGAATGAGTCTTTGAAAAGCAGGTGTAAAAATATTCTTGTGACAAATTGCACCTACAACAGTTTAGTAGTGCAAGTTTAACCATGAATTTATCCCACCTCATTATGAATTTGAAGAAAATGAAAGAGGTGTTTGTAGTTCTGTATCTTAGGAAGGAAAGCCTCTTTCATTTTTCAAATTGAGTTCTCAGCTGCTCAGGGATCTCCTTGGAAGTTGACTGCTAGAAACAAGGAGATAGAGTTCCTCCTTTTTAGAGTTTCATCCTTATGCTTGTCTTTGAATCCTTCTGCTGACCATGTTGTCTCTTTTCAAATACTTGTGCTAAGACAAATAACTCCTTTAATGTTGCTTGACATCTCATGAACAATACTAGCTATGAAATAATGACCATTTTCATAACATAGAGTTTGGAGTTCATGAATGTCCTCCCCTCACTTGATTTTTCCTTGCTTGATGTTCAAAACCTGTTAGTAATCCTTTGCAGCAGCCCATCTTCAAGAAGGGTTCCTTTTTCTTCTCAAAATTGGCCCACAAAATCATGATGTGCAGCTACAGCAGTTTCGTAACGCACATAGTGTATTTTTGTGAGTTTGTGCTACGAAAACTCCTAGTTGATTTCGTAGTGCGTGTAATTTTTGAAACATCCTTAACACATGACACTTTGAACAAATGTGGGACCAATGGTGGGTAAGACAAGATTGTTAACCATATTTAATAAAGGGAACAAGACTCGATCCTTAAAAGAAACAATGAGAATGACCAAGACCAATTCTTCCTTACCTTACCATTTTTCTTTGAAATCTTTTCAGTGATAACAATCCTAATGGGTCCTCTATCTCACAAGAACCGAAGAAGATGGAAGGTTGTTTTTAGATGCGGTTGGGGTATTTGGCAAAAATTTCCCTAAGTTGTCTCTACTCCTACAAGGCATGAAAGGAGTTGCTTTTTTTTCAGGTTTTTTTAGAATTACTTGCAAAATGGAAAGAAAGCAAATATTTTCAACTATTTGTTGAATGGAACTACTTTCAGAATTGGAAAGAAAGCAAATATTACAACTATTTGTTGAATGGAACTACTTGCCGAATTTGAAAGAAAGAAGGAAAGAAATTACAAATCACATCTACTTAAAGACCTCCTCGACAAAGATGCCAAAAAGTGATGAGCACCTGTATTGCAACTCGTGGGGCTACCAACTTTAATTCATCAACGTGTGGTCTGTACAAACTTGGAGGTAATAGTGTTGTATACACAGTAGATGTAATGATCTACTCTTGTCACTTTTCAACTGGGGTGATAAACCACTAGGGTTTTTCAAATCATTCTTCTATTGACTAGAAGGAGTCTCACTTATACCAAATGGAAAAGGGAAAATTATTCTTAATGCAAAAAGGGAATGCTACCTACTCTAGAAAATGAAAGTGATGAATTGCAAGGTGCTATAAAATGACATGAAATCATCTAGCTAAGCATATACACATTTTTCTTGCAAAAGAGACCTAATTTAATCTTGTTTATAACATTTAGTGACTGTACTAACTGAGCATGGAATTTTATCTAAGAATTATTATGACTATTGCATGCATGTGCTAACTTAGAAATTACAGAAATAGCCTTTTTGATGTTTAGTTTTATGAATGCAAATGCTAATTTCCAACTTATTCTTTGGCGAGGGAGATAAGTGTGGGGGAAAAGGTCTGGACTAGTTTCAAGGTATGGAAGCCTTATTGAGGCCTAACCTAAGATCAAATGACCATTTCTTCTCAATTCATGCTTAAAACGGGCTGCTACAGGGTTTCCTGTAGTACTACAGGAGATCCTAGTTCTACTATAGGATGCCCTCTTTTACTGTACGAAATAGGCCGAAAGCTTATAAGGAGCTAGGAAAGGTAGAATGAAGTGTGGGAAATGTGTCTGATGGGGAAATAAGGCATAGAGGAAGTGCACACTATCCAAGGCTTAGTCAAATGCTTCAAGTTGGTTGGATTTTCTCAAGGAAAAAGCCCACTTTGCTTACAGAACAAGGATTCGGATTAGGGTTTGGTGGACTTTGGTAGCATAGGTGGAGAAGACTTGGATGAGGTGAATGAGATGAGGTCTTCGTGTAGATCAGAAGCTCCTACAACAACATACACTCTTTTCTTCATTTATGTACAAATTCATTTATACATGGAAAAGATGAGTTGAATGGAGGATTAAAAGAGTTTTAATAGCTATGGCTAGGTTTATGAATGGAAGTGCTTGTAAACCATAACAAACTCAAGAGATCAAAATGAAAATTTCAGATGCTTCTAAGAAATTTAGAGACAATGATATATTCAACAAGAAACCCTAGGTTATGTAGTAATCAAACAATCAAGTTGATTTTTTTTGTGTTGTGTGAATGAAACCGTCAAATGATGATCCCATAAGGGACATGAGGTTAAGGCAAATATCACAAGCTTTTCTGAAGTGTTTACTATCACTGTGACACCACTAATCTATATATCCACAAATGGAACTAAACTAAGTAATCATCCAAATACTTGCAGATTAAACAAAACAAAAACCACTATAGTAGCTAACTATGAATGTAATCTAAGCATACATGTACATAAATAGGAACCTCTACTGCTAAGGTTGAGGCCTAACCCAAGAGCTTCATTCCTCTGAGTCCACGCAGTGTTGGAACAAGGGAATGCTTCTCATTTTCATTAAAATATCAAAAATACATAAGAGCTATCAGTCACAATGACTTAATTCAAAAATGCCTCTTAGCTACAAAAAAAAAATTCGAATCCTAATGAGGCTCTAGGCCTTCTTATTTATACAACTGAAGCTACCAACATCTTCCTTAAATTTAGGGAGGCTTGGCTCATAACTCAAGATCAACTTGTCTTCAACTATCACTGGCTTGGCTCCCAATGACTTCAGTGACTTGGCTGCTTGTAACTCCGAGCTGATGAGATCTGGTGGAGGAATATTAGAGTGAGTGAGGAGTTAAGGAGGGAGATCCAATCTTGTAAAATCCATCTTCCTTGTCTCCTTCGATTTCCTGCACTTTAATTAGCCAAAATTGCTCCAAATCCTACAATTATTGAACATAAGGCCACATGACATTATATAAATTTGAATAACATGACACTTATTCACAGAGATTATCCTGATTATACACTATTTACGGAATGCATGAATAATACATAACCTCCTCTATGTTGATCATCAATTTGCGGAATTAAAGAAACAATCGCATACGCACATTGAAACATCAACCACACATATCAACACAGTATGTAATGGGGAAAGCATACAGTTCAAAACCCCCAACTATCTATATGTTATGATGATACAGAACATGTAACAATACATAGTACAATACTCCTCACAAGTACTCAGTACTATCTCCACCTGCTACACACAAACTAGCTCAGATCTAAACAAGCCACGGGTTCAAATCTCCTCCACTATTTGCCTACCACTACTACGCAATCCAAGTTGAGAATAGATCTGATCCAAGTTTGAATTCCCTTGGCCTGTCCTGTGCAATCCTCATTGGCAATCTCAATCAATGATTGTGCAAATCTCATGCACACTATAGTCACAATTGATAGTAGTCTCACCCTTTCACCCACCTCTAACGCTTGTCTCCACTAAACTATCCATGCACTGAGTTAACTGATGTATTTTTTAGTTGATTTATGAGTTAATAATTAGTGAATTAATTAATAATTAATTCACACCACTCATCACCAATGTATTTGTCAGTTAGACTAAATACAACTAGTTCAACTAAGTCAAACTGAACAAAACTCCATCAACTCCTCAATCAACTCCACCAAACTCAATCACTTGAGTTCTAACTAAAGTCCATCATGCAATAGCTCAACTAACCCATAGGAAAAGCGTATTTCCTTCTGGAAGTTGCATGTGCCACATCCGTAGCTCAAATTGAAGTGCTGCAAGAGGATAAGGTAATGTTTATAGTCCAAATATTATTAAGAGTTAATAATATTCGACTATTCTATTTTTTTGACTGGTAGTCTAAAAATAGGCTCCGCCCATATGTCTAAAAATAGAAGTCCATCTATTTTTACCAACATGACCAATCATCCATAAATAGCATCCTGCAACTCATAGACCATGATCCATATGTCTAAAAATAGACTTTGCACCAAAAATAGCCTATGGGCCCACTTAGTGAAGGCGACTTCTTTTCACTAAGCTCCATCTTCTTGTTGCATTTTCAACAGACATAACATCTCATCTTTTCCCTTCTAACTAAGAAAAATATAACAAAAGATGTAAAGAAATGTGAGAAAAGTTGATTTTAATAAGCTAGAGAGTGGAATTAAGGTCCATATAATTTACCCATTAATGAGCCTCATCATTTGGTAAAAGAAACCTCTAATTTTTCCAACAAAAAAATCCTAGATACACAATTCAAGATGAACAAGATAGGATCGCTTTTATTTAATCACCAATTAAATAACACATTACTAAGAAAGGATATATAAATAGTGATAAAACACTACTAACTCCATTTCACATCAAAAAAAATTAACATCGATCTAATTACTTTTAGAAAATAAATTAATGGAAATGGAATCAGATGATTTTTGGCAATGATAACTTATAGTACACTTCATGAGAGTGTTGTAGTGACATAGGAAAATACTACTAAATCTTATCATGTAATTTTTTCATCTCGAGATGACTTACACATCAACAATAAACCTATGACCAAAATAAGGAACTATGTCAGGTTGTGATACCAATCAAAGCAAATAAATGATAGAAGATAAATTAATATTAAGAACATAAAAAATACCATTTTCATTGATTAGAGAGAGCTTCTCCCCATCATGATCAGTCATTGATCATCATTATCAAATCCAAATTAACTATAACAACCATTGTAAATAAAAAATCTGTAAGCCCTCTATCTCTATTTCTAGAGATCAAAATTTCCCAAGACCACTGTAAATGTAACATATGAAAATTGAATACATAGAATTTATAATTATGAATATAAATATGCAACTATTGTTTACTATAATATACCTCAAAGAAGTTGTGAGGAAGTACTCCAAATCTAGAGGGAGGGATGGAGAAGAACCAATAAGGAACAAAATTCTTAGTAGAAATAGTATCCAAATTCTTGAAACATGTTGATCCAAGACTTGTTGAGAAAAATTCATACAAATATGCACTAATAATCTAACTTGAGCTAGCTAGTCTGGCACTAGACCATGATGCAACCATCTTGGAGCTTAAATAAACTAAACAGAGGCAATATGAATCAAAATAACATGAATGAAATAGAGACTACTTAAACAAATGAAATAGGGATGGAATATAACTCTTTATATCAATCCTTAAAAACCATACACTAATGAAAAAAATAATGGAGTGTGTCTACATTTTTTGTGAAGCCTTGGGTTGTACAATGTAGAGGTAAAAAAATTGAGTTCTAGAGAGAGAATGAATATTATATTCCAAACTTTATTATGGTATAAAAATGCACTTGAATTTTTCCTTCCAAATTTATTGGGGTCCCCTTTGTTTTTGAAACCTCCACCAAAGAAGTTCAGCTTGTGATCATTCAAAGAATTGAGAAGAAAATTGATAAATGGATCACAAATCTAATTTCCATTGGCTACCTAATTCCAAGTAATAAATAAAGTGTTGGATGTGACCCATGTATACTATTATTCTCATTGTGTTCCTCTTCTCTAAATGCTTAGAAAATGTTGGAGATTCCTACAAGCTAATTAAAAAAGAAGCAAAGATTTTCATAGAGTCAACTGGAAATTAGGATCCCTACCCAAGGGATGGGGAAGAATGGATTTGGAACCATTCCAAAGCTTTCAAGAAATATAAGGCCATCAATTTGACTATAAAGTCCTCTTTTCTAATCCTATCTTCAATGTCAGAATCGATAAGATTTGTAGGCTCAAATCCAAGCATAAACATGGATTTTCATTGAGCCCACGATGGAATTATTTGCCTTGTCTTTGGCCCCATGTGACCTAGCCTTGGGCCAGAAACTCTAATACTTACATGTATCGAAACCCAAGTGCCTGATTTATGTAAAAAAGGAAATGATTCAATAACCATACTCGTTTTCTAAATTTCCCAAGTCAACCTGTTGGTAATTAATTAGAATATAATTCCTCATCTTCATATAGAAATAAAGAAATAAATGTTCATTCTAAGAAACATACCTTAAAAGAATGCTTACATGGTATAACTGTGCCATGACCTATGCAAACTTACATTTGTAGTTTACAACTTGGAAGGTCAAAATGGAGATCCTACACTGAGCCGATTACTTAAGTTTTTGTAATGCCCTCCTCCCACATTTACCACAATTAACTGATCTACTAAGGTAAAAGTGTGATTAGAGGCTACTATGATGTGATTCAACTCCACATCTACAGTTAAGTAAGTGGAACTGAAACCATTATGACCTTCCACACATTCTCCAGAACTTTCAGGAGCCAATCAACCTTTCCAGGTGACAAACCCCTGAGATGACTTAAAATTTCACTGATCTAGACCCTTAGTCGCTCCCATGTAAATCCTTTCATGTGACTAAGACCTTCTAGTCACTCCCACAACAAGGCATGCCAGCTATTGTGGACTTTTCTACTAGTTTTGAGCCAATGAACTCAGATTTTGTGGCACTTTTTCAGGGCCAGGACTCGGGCCACTGCCCAAAACTTCATAAAAAATCATAAATGTTAAATAACAATAAAATAAGGCTACTAATGAAATCAAGGTACATGTACTTGATTTTACCCCTACTAGCCATGACAAGAATTTAATCAAACATGTCATCAATATGTAGTCTACACATCATAACAATAAATATGAGCATAGGAGTCCCATACTTATCTAAGATTCGTAAAGAATTTTTGCACTATCACAATAGTTGCATTATCATGTATTAGGTCATATATTCATTGTACATTCAATTTGCAAATCAAAACACAATGAGAGCCATAAATCAAGTCTGTCGTAAAACCTACTCATAACTAGTATATAACTAATAGAAATAACCAGGATATAAAATCCATAAGAAACACATATGAACCAGTACATTTACACATGAAATACCAAGGAGAAGGAGCTCTTATTAATGAATGCATAAGCCAACTAGGTTTGGGACTTCCACAAACCACCCAATTATAGATTGGGTTGAACCAAATCTTTCTTTCAACCAATAACCCCCATGCCATATTCGAAGCATGAATGTGGGACTCACAAAAAAACCAACCAGGGGTTCTTGAGGCCAAACCACTTCAACCCTCATCAATAGAGCCAGGATGTAAAAAAATATGGTGACAGGTCTTCCTATGGTATCTTGCAAAGATGGTGTTTGTTTTGGCTGTGTACTAGGAAAACATCATCGGGATAGTTTTGAAAAACGTGCCTCTTGGCACACCTCAGCCCCTTTACAACTTGTGCATAGTGATTTATGTGGTCCACTTCCAGTTGTTTCATTCTCTGGCTACAATTATTTCTTAACACTCATTGATTATTTCTCCAGACACTTTGGTATACTTCTTAAAACTCAAGAGTGAAGTATTTAACATGTTCTTGGCCTTTAAGGCCTTTATTGAGAAACAATCTGGACATCAAATTCTTAAGCTAAGATCTGATAATGGCGGAGCATATGTTAACAACAAATTCATCAAAATTTTCACTGATCATGGTATTAAAATGCAACATATTGTTCCATATACTCCACAACAAAATGGTTTAGTTGAAAGGAAGAATCACACCTTAAAGGAAATGGTTAATTGTATGCTTTAATCTAAAGGACGTACTCTTAATTTTTGGGCACAAACAATTAACTATGAAAATTACATAGTAAATCGCATTCCTACTGAGTTTTTAAAGAATCCCACTCTAGAAGAAGCATGGAGCTCAATTAAACCAGATGTAAGTCACTTTTGTGTTTTTGGAACTGAAGCATGGGCCCATATTCCCGATGAGAAACATAAAACCTTAGAACCAGAGAGTGAAAAATGTGTTTTTGTTGGATATTCTAAAGATGTCAAAGGATATAGACTTCTTTCACCTAAGTCCAAACATGTTATCATTAGAAGAGATGTAAAGTTTGCTAAAAATATATCAGCCTACGAGCCTAGTTCGACGAATGTTCCACCTCTCTCTATCCCTTCTACTTCTAAAAATATTTCTTCTTCAGATGATGACAATGAGGATGGCAATCCTCCCCCACCTTCTCAGGATCCTCCTTCAACTCCTCATCTTCCAAAATGGGTCTATGCTACTCAGGATGCAATAGGTGCTCTTGCACGTGATCCTATAGATCAACAATATACACGTTCTCAGTTTGATAAAGCCTCTTCTTTACTCGCTTAAGCTTCAACAAATTATGATCATGAAACCTTTGTAGAAGCTTCAGGACATCTAGATTTGGAAACAACTATGAATGAAGAATATCATTCATTATTGGCAAATGATACATGGGATCTTGTTCCTATTCCAAAGGGATGAAGACTTGTTAGATGCAAATGGGTTTATAGAACCAAGTTTGGACCAGATGAAAAAGTTGATAAACATAAAGCTCATCTTGTTGCTAAGGTTTTTTCATAAGTTGAAGGCATTGATGATAGTGAAACCTTCTCCCCTGTTTCCAAAATGAAATCTATCCACCTTGTTCTTTCCCTTGTTGCCTCTTTAAATGGGAAGTCCATCAGATGGATGTTAAATTCACCTTCTTGCATGGGGACTTGCATGAAAAAATCTATATGGAATAACCTCCTACCTTTATACAAACAGAATCCAACCTTGTATGTCAGCTTAAGAAATCCCTTTATGGTCTCAAGCAAGCCCCTCGGGCTTGGTATGCCAAAATGGATAGCTTTCTTTTAGATACTAGCTTTTCTAGGTGTCATTCTGATAATACTATCTACACTAAGAAAGTAAGTGTCTTATCATTCTTGTTCTTTATGTTGATGATCTTATCCTTACTGGTAGTGATCCCAACCTTATAAACCATGTGAAGTCTAGCTTTAAAAAGAAGTTTGAAATGACAGACTTAGGACACTTGCATTATTTTCTTGGTCTTCAAGTCTTGTAAACCAAGGAAGGTATTTCCCTTTCCCAGTCCAAGTATGCATGTGATATTCTACGCCATTTCCACATGGATGAATGTAAGCTAGCCCCTTCTCCCTTTCATTCTGGAGCCAAAATTTTAGTTACTTGTACTTCCCGTGAAGTTGATGCTACCTTATACCGTCAGCTTGTAGGAAACATTTTGTATCTGACCCTTACCCATCCTAACCTTTCCTTTGTCGTTGGCCTTATTTCTTGGTTTATGAAAAACCCACATGAAATTCATTGGAAATAAGCTTAAATAATACTTCGTTATGTTCGAGGTATAGTTCAGTTTGGGATTCATTATAGTGCAAAAGCATCTCCTCTATTGGTTGGTTTCACTAATTCTGATTGGGCTAGTGACCCTGATGATCGGAAGTCTACTGCAGGTTATGTATTCACTCTTGGTTCTAGACCTATTACATGGGCTTGCAAGAAACAAAGTGCCATTTCTCTTTCTTCAGTAGAAGCAGAGTATTGTGGCATCATAGAAGCTAGTAAGGAAGCCATGTGGCTTTGTCAGATCCTATCAGAGTTTGTCTTTCAGTAACAGCATCCGGCTACACTTTGGTGTGATAATCAAAGTGTCATTCAACTATGCAAAGATCCAGTCCAACATCAGCGTAGCAAATAGATTTAAATGCACATGCACTTCATCAAAAATCTCATTCATGACCATGTTCTTGAAGTGCAATATTGTTCAACCGATGGTCAAGTTGCAGACATCTTTACAAAGGCTCTCACAGAGGCAAAGTTTACTAAACTTCAATTTATGGTTGGAGTTCTGGAAGTTGTCACTAAGGGGGGATAGGCTCTAATGCCTCCTTCCTTCTCCTATTTTGTCATATTTGTACATTGTTCAATCCTATCGCAAGTTGTTCTTAAGGGGTGATGTTAGGATATTCCGACACATAGGAAATAGTTAATTATAACTTGGTCTAGTGTATAGTTAGGTGAAGTGTGTTTCTTTATTATGTACTTTTTGTAACTTACAATCCAACGGTCACACTATGTTCTAGACATAAAGTGATCCAACGGTTCATTCTCTCCTCGGTATTACCAACACTTGATCTGTGGCTAACACCCGATCGGTCCATGATCTCTATTTAAAGAGCATGGAGGGTCATTTGTAAAGTGACCATTCATGAGAAAAGCTTATGTAATTTTTTTCTTTTAAATTAATAAATTGCCTAAAGTGGCCGCATTGACTTGGGCCATGGACTGTTTCCCTCTTTGAGGGTTTTAACCACGTCAAGAATACTGCTGTACTGATCTATGATCTGTTTGTGAGCGGTGTCCTTTGGTGTTCTATCTGAGAAACTTACCCTGTAAATTCCTACATATGTAATTTTGTTTGTATGCACAACCCTGCTTGTCTGGTTTTTGTTTTCCTTGAGAAATCAACCAGGGCTTCCGCATGTTTTGTCACAACAAAATTTGAACCTCTTTCTTGGGTCATGGCTAGAGTTATTTGTGTCAAGAGATTCATTCCAGGTTTCCTATGTTGGTGGAAGACCAGTGTTCCAGGTTCCCTGCTGCTCGGTCTGCAGAAAAGAGGATATTCCCTGCTTGTGGGATTTATATTTGGACCTGTTGCAAATTTGGCTCTGTCTTCAGTCAGTTTTATTTTGGCTTCAAAAAACATGGATCGAAGAGAGGTTATGGAATTCAAATGGACACTGATAGGCCATCGAGAAATCATCCAGAACAACAGAAATTCCCTGTTTTCATTAACTACCAAAGTGCACGAGAATGAGCACTACTGTGCCTCACAGCATGCAACGATTATGAATATCTTGCTCCAGCAGAGGCAGAAGCCGGATGTTTTAAAAGCTGAGTGCAACATGTTTAGAAACTTGGCAATTATCTCAGCAAGGAAGCCCGATCCTCCAACAATATGATGTCCCTCGATGCAGCTTATACAGAGTTCAGAGAAGAAGAAACAACCCATCAGATGAAAGATGGCATATATAACGAGCATCAGAATTCTCTCCCACAATGTATTCATACTGGCTGTATTCTTCAGTCCCTTTGACCTACTTTTCTGGTCATTGGTTGAACATCAATAAAATTATCATATCTTATCTCCCATCAAATCTATACAGCCAGCATATTCTCCGCTAAGTTTATATGCATTTTAAGGTTATATGTCTATTAGGAGTTTTCAAAAGGCAATATAAGGTTATAATGCATTTTAAGGTTATATGTCTATTAGGAGTTTTCAGAAGGCATTATACTTTCAAGAGTATCTGAAATGTATTAATCTTACACAGTAGTAGTATCTTCTGAGAGCTGCCATTTTCATGAAGAATCCTAAATCAGCTTTTTTTTGTATGCTCATCGCTAGTTGCCGCCCTTTTATAATATAATATTATCCAGTTTCAGTTTTACAAAACGTGTATCTTGGGGCCACCTCCAACAGCGTGCGAAAGCAGATAAAGCTGATTAAAAGAAACCATGTTTAATTAAACTAATTTATATTTTTTACTGTTTCTCTTTGCACTAGCCATTAAACTTCACTGTCTTGGGAAAATATACCTTTTATGTACTAGAATGACAATTAAGCCACTGTGAAGAATTATGTGCTAGAACTAAAATAAGATCGGCAGCTCATTTAAGTTCTTGTTTGAATAAACGGTAACCTCACAGGCAATGCATTGAACCTCACAGGCAATGCATTGAAGATAATATGTGATGAGAGCTCTTGTTTGAATAATGGGTAGCCTCACAGGCAATTGAATTGTAGAACAGATTTGTAGAGTTGTTGTTTGAAGAAAGGATAGCCTCACAGGCTCACTAATTGTAGATAACACTTAAGGAGAATCCCTGTTTGAACAAAAGGTAGCCTCACGGACTATTCAACCATAGGTGAGATTTGAACAGGCTTCTCGTGAAAATGATGTTCAGGTTGTGGCAAGAACTTCAAAGCCTATATAAGAATGCTTATGGAATAATTTCGTGTCTGCATACACACGTTCATATTATGTAGTATTTTACTTTAATTAACCTTCATTGACAGATAGGATGAAGCGGCCTGAGTCCAAATATTATTTGTAAGTGCTTCCTTTATACTGAAACGGAAGAATTTGGCCTGATGAAACAGAAGCATTTGGTCCTCCACTTCAGCAGGCAAAACAACACTGAAAATGAGCACTTTCATTCAGCTAATTTTCTGTTGCAGGAGGTACACTTCGGTCAAAATTACCCAGGTCTTGCACCTAATCCCGATTGCGTATTCAAGCCTCAAGGGGAATTGAACCTTGGTTGGCGGCTTAACAAGTTGCCATCTTCGTTATTAAACCACAACCCCATCGCAAGTGCAGATAATTTCAAAAAGCATTCGCTAAGAAATTCAAATTACTCTAACAGGACCAAGTACTAAACAAACTTGTTATGCCTTTGTAAGCCTCTGCCTGTATGCCAATATTGCAATGCATTCACACAAATTGCAATCCACTTTTAGATAGGCTTGACAGAATTCACAACCCATATTATGTGTGAAAACAAAGTTGCACAGATTCAACCTTCACCCCACCATCATAAGGGGAGGGATTCTGGCGTGAAGTTGTGCAACTTTGCATAACTTCACCCCACCCCAATTTAAGAAGCTTGAGATGCCCCAATTTCCTTCCTTGCTTCAGAGGAAGAAGAAATGAGGATATCCCTATTTGGCAGGAAACATGCGATTGTATGATTTACTTTCTTTTCTGCATTGCAATATAAGATAAAAATTAAAAGAATACTACAGTGAATGAAAAAAGTAGAGGGACATACTCTGTCACTTTTAAGAGGCAATGCCGCTTTCCCAGTCTTGGGTTTCAGTCTCGGCAGAACCACCGTGTCTTCGCCAGCTTGCTCTTGTTCTATTGCTTCCTCTTCTCCCACAATAGCCTCTGCAACTCCGGCCGCTACAACACGAGTCCTTACTCTGTCTCCTGCTACAAAGTGCAGGCGAACACTCCCCCATGTCCTCACACTCTTGCAAAACAAGAGCTGCTTCTTGCACCTTGACAGACCAGTAAATGCATTGAAATGGATTTTGCCTGAGACGATGGGCTGTTGAATTGCTGAAGATGGTGATGACGGTGAGGATGATGTTTTGCGGAAATTGCTCAAAGAGTTACGGTGACCTGTTGCTGCCACTGCAACATCTACTAGAGCTGTGGTTGCAGTTAAAGTTGTCATTTATACTAATTCTGAGAACTTGTACAGAACAACTCTAAGGGTAGAGGTATGTCATACAGCTTTACAAATTCACTCTGAAAACACCCTCCGAGATGTAATTAGATGAGACCAGCTATGGTAGAAATCAGCCGGAGAGAGCAAAAACTTGAAACCAGTTAACGGAAGAAACAATACCGAGTTACAAAACTAACTAGAAAGACTCCTGTGAAATCATACCAGTGAAAGAGATGGACCCAATTGCATGGCCCCCTCACCAAGCAGAAAAACTGCAACGGGGTCTTGGCAGGGCAACAGAGTTATGATCCATCCAGCAGCAATATTACCAACAGCCCAAATGATTCCTACTCACCAAAGAATGAGAGAGAGAAACAGAACAGCAGAGGGTGGTTTTATCCACATCGGCAATCCCATAAGATAAGAACCGCCCTTGGTCACACGTTTTAGCAAAAACTTGCACAGATCATAGGAAACCCAAAAAAATTAATCAAATAGGCGATATGTGCGTTTTATATTAATGGGTGCAGAGCTGATAAGTATGATTTGTTTTTCCATACATTTATAAATAATGAATAATTAATTAATTAAATATTAATAAAGATTATTTTATTAGTAATTTAATATAAATTATAATAATTTTTAATGGTTTAAAAATTATAATTGGAAATTATTTATATATTTTATAATTTAAAATAATACTTATTACTTTAAAATAGAATTTAAAAATAAAAATAAAATTTAACTTTCTTTTACATATTCTTGTTAACCTATCTTAATCTATGTTAATTTTACTGAAATCATATTTTAATACGTTTTTAGTTTAAAAGTCTTAAACCATATTTTAATATGATTTTTTTAGTAATAATTTAAAAGTCTTAAATAAAATTTAATAGTATGGTTTTCATTAAAATCTATTATGTTTTAATACAAAGTTGTATAGCTAATATTCCTGCCGATTAGTTTATTTATTGAATTTTCAAAGATATGCATTAAGTGCTAGAAAGAAATTATTTTAACGTCTACGAGGCTAAAGATAGCTTATGGGACAGCGTGTCTTCATCTGCTTGATGATTCGGCCTTTTTTATGTGAAGCTTCACAATAAATGCTCCCAACTTCTCGACAAACCCCTTGCTAAATAGATTATCCCAAGAGCTAGTTGCCAGCATACCTGCATAACTTTCCTTGTTGTCTTTGAAGGCCTCACATTCTAAAATAAAATGTTTTTTTGTTTCCACTTTTCCAGAAGAACAAAAAATGCATACTTTTTCCTCCCACACTTCCTTTGGCCTTTTCCAGCGCCCTGTTTCACAACGGAGTTCCTGAGAATTAATCATTCCCTGAGCAATAAGAATTTTGGTTGTCCAACAGATATTGGCCTCTATGTATGCTTTTGGTTGATGATTATGAGTGGGATTAAACACTTCAATATAGTAATTTTTCTTTCTTCCTAGCTCCTTATCCCAAGTACGTTTGTGGAACTTTTCCATAACAAAAGCTTTTATCTCTTTGTTGTTTATGGGACACGCGTTCAAGCAAATACCCCATTTACTAAACCATTTGTTATTTTGCTGCATCCAAGGTTTTTTGCTCTTGCACAATCTATCATTAAAGACAACCTTAGGCCATCTACCATCTTCCATTTGCTCAATTTTTTTTAAATACCTTATGACTTGCACCATAGCAATTGCTTCAATAGGAGCAGTCCCTGTTTCACTTAACAAGATATCATAAGAAACTGCACTTTTAATCTTAAATTTGTTTGTAATCAAACGCTTTTGAATTTTCTCAATTTGTCTCCATTGCATGTCGGAGGTACTGCTAGCCCACAGTTCACAACCATAGAGAATCATCAGAATCACTAGAAGCCCAAAAAGAGTTTGAGTGGTCTTCTAGTCCCATAACTCTGCCTCTCTACACCTATTTTGAAAAGCATAAAAGGCTTTCCAACCCCCCAAAATTCTTTTCTTTCTACAACCATTCCAGCTTAGATTTTTGTTGAAGTCAATTCCGAGGTATTTGTAATCCGCAACTTCTTCCAGAATGTTGCCTTCAAAGTATAACTTATGTTTTCTTTTCTTAGAGAGGACCACTGCTTTCGTTAAGCTGATATTGACTTGCATCCCCACACTTCTACAAAAATGCTCAAGGGATAGTAAGTGTTCTTGCAAACCAAGAGTCGGTTTAGCAAATAGAATAAGGTCATCTGCATACGAAAGAAGCCTTATAACAAACTTGCACAGATAGATACCATCACCCCCTTGCGAATTTAACCACTCCTCATGCTTGACGATATATAAACCAAAAAGGGTAAGAGATAGTGGGCAACCTTGCTTGACCCCGATATCCCTTCTAAAACTTTCAGAAATGCCTGCTAAAGTTCTAATTTTGACTGTCACCTCTTCATACAACCTATCCACCGCTGCTCTCAAATGTTTAGGAACCCTAAGTTCCTCCATTTCTCTGCTATATTTGAATAAGAGCAACATTGTAGATGCTCTAGCTTAGTTTAAATATAGTTAAATTAAAGTAAAAAACGAAACTTTCATTTGAGATGATTGACAAAAATATAGTATATAATAAAAAAAAAATAAATTAATTAAACTAAAATAATAAATAAATAATTTCTTTCAATTATTTTTTAATATAAAAATATTGGTTAAAATGTTATAATTCCAATCTTCATTAATAATATTTAATAAAGAAAAATTTAGTAAATGTATAATTTCATTCAATTAATAAATATTTAAATTAATAATTTATGTAGGTGTTAAATTTTATTTTTAAAATAGAAAAAAATTAATCTTTTGCACTATTAAACGATAAATTAATGGAATGCACTGACCAACTAAATCACCTTAAGTCACCCAACTCCTAGATTAAAGGATATAAGGGACATACCAGGAAATTGTAGTTAAAGGGGACTTCGTTTTAGGGTCGATTAAGAGAAAACGGAGACCATAATAATTCTAGAACATTAAATGTGCTCATTAAATGTGTTGTCAAAACAAATCAGATTGAACATTAAATCTATTGACAACGAAAATAATAAGTACAATGATAACACAATAAGACTATAACCAATAGAAGGTAAGAAAAATAAAATTATATATATATATATATAAATATATAGAGAGAGAGAGAGAGAGAGAGAGAGAGAGAGAGTTTTAAAATGTGAACTTTAGATTGTGAAGTGACCAAAAAGCAGCGAATTGGGTAGTCAACCATAAATCGAAAACGTTATACTATCGGCAAGATAACAAATGCTTTAAGTAATTATTAAACTCCTTAATGAAATTAACATGTGTAATGGCATAAGTGGAATTAACATAAATTTTAAGGTTAAAGTGAAGTTTTTAGCTAAAAGAACTTTCCTAATAGGAGATTATGGGCTCAATTCTCCTTAATACCCTCGGGATTAGGTTTTGCTAATAAACCAGTGAAATGTAATCTGCTTAATAATTTTATCATTACAAAAAAAAAAAAAAAAAAAAAAACAACAATTAATGGAATTTATTTAATTTATTAATTTAAAAATAAAACTAAATTTATTTTTTCCCTATCTTAATCTTCTCTTACTTTCCAAATTGTGAAAACATTTTTCTTCTTTAAATAAAATAAAAACTATTTCAAAAATATATCTATAATATCAACCCCCAATGGGGATGACCAACCCTTGATTGAAGGGGCCTTGAGATCCCCACCCCCCGCCACCTGTATCCCATGTGGATGTTAATGAGGGTAGGTGGTGGGCACTCAGCCCAACGAAGGACACTTCTGGAGAAGGAAATCTTAAGTAGTATGTTATGGCTAGGGAATGTGAGTGTTTGGTTGTGTTGGGCGATGAGAAGAGACGTCGTGCAAGGTGGTTACAGTTACACTTGTTTTTTAGGGCTATGGTGAAAGTCGAAAGGCCAAGGTGGTGAGGGATTAAACGTCGAAGTCGACCCTTGTGTGTGGTATTGTTCTCGGGACTTCGTTTGGGACCCAAGTGCGTCTGTGCCTGGAGATACCACTTTGTTGGGTGGCTGGCTCTTTTTTGGGTCGTTGCTCCTCCATTCGCTACTATCTTCTTTCTGTTTTGGTGGATTCACTAGGGTCTACGAATTTGGGTAACGTGCTTCCTCTCATGCTAGTGTTTGTTGGTTGTCTTTAATTCTCTTTTTGTCAATCTTGTTGTCGTTATTGCCCTTGTGAAAGGGTGGCATTTTTGTTTCATTTTAGTCATTCTCAAAGACTATAGGGCGGGGACTTGGTTCGTCGCTCCTGTGGATTTTTGGGGTGTAAGTCAGTTGTCAATCTTAGTCAAGTGACTCGGGTCTCGGTGAGAAGTAATATGGCCTTTTATTTGTGAAATTGTGGTCAATTGTGCCCCCCTTTTCATTTGAGGCCCCAATTTGTCTTAAGTTCATGCTTGGGCGAGTACTTGAGTGGAACCGAGAGTCTATCTTTAGGTTTCATGAGGTCGTGATATTCAGTTTGGTTGGCCTTTGATGGACTGGGAGGTTCTCAAAGTTGTTTTGTGGGTTTTATTGTGTCAAATCTTGGGGCATGCTTCCATTCTCAAGGTGGGTTCCTTTTTGTAGTGTCGAGGGGCTTGGGGGAGTCTAGTCCTGGTGCATTAGTATAGTAGAATTGACCCCCTGCTACTATGTTGTCCTGTGGTGGGAAATTTGGAGATTGTTGTGTAGTGGAGATTTCAAGCGTCAGTCGGTTTGGGATCGTGTCCTGCCTGAGAAACTCCTTTCATCTGTAGGTATGTCGCGTTAGCGAGGAAGACCCCACAGAGGGGTTGGACAGCATGGCAATCCAGTTGCTCATGTGGGTGGCACCTCATCCTTCAATAAGGAACACTCAGCCAATCTGGATAGAGAGGAAGAGCTAGCTCAGAACCCCTCTCTTTCTATTGTTCATGTTATTCAGGCCCCTCCCTGGAATCGATTGTTGTTCAACTACGAGGGATCCATGCCAACCTGGATATCCTCCACGATCAGAGATACGAGGATCGAAATGAAATTGTGTCTTACTGAATGACATACAATTCTCTCAAATGAAACTTCTGGAACAATTGGAGAATGTTCGCAAAAGCCAGCAGCGAACAAATGAACACTTGCAAGAGTTAGAGACTTGCCTGAGGCACATTGACTACCATATGCATGAGCAACAAGGTCAGCTAGCAGCTGCAACTATGCACCATCTGTGTCAGCCACCATGATATGCCTTTGACAGGTTGTTTGCTTATTTTGTCAATTTTTTGGCTAGTATGGCTTCATATCCCTATGGAAATAAAGTGTCAATTGATAAATCTTTTGCTTCATATTCCAACTCTCCTTGCCAACAAATCTGGTCGGAATGAGGCAGGACGAGCTGATGAAAATATGAATGTGCTTGTTTTCTTCATGGCAATATAAATGCAGTGCTTTTGATCAACAACAAAAAAATATCTATAATATCAAGTACGTAAATTTCATAATATCAAGTATGTGAATTTCATGATATCATATTTTAATATAAACGTTTTAAGTAATTATTAAAACTCCTTAACAAAATTAACATTTTTAATGGGATACGTTGAATTAACTTTGATTGAATTTAGTAAATTTATCGATGAGTTTTTTGGTTCCTAATAATGGGTGGCGTGTCCACTCAAAATGTGGGATAGGGTAAACTTTTACACAGTTCACATATGAAAGATACAATGCTTAACTTTTTATTTAAATTTAAATTTAAATTGAGATATAAAAGAGTTAATTTAAATTTCCCCCGGATCCGGGTGATCGCCAAGTGCCGACACCTCAGCATTCAACGTGCCCAGCACATGGCCATCGGCGCGGCAGCTGGACGGAGGGCGATCGCCATAACTATCCGCAGCTCCCGGAGGATGGCATTCAATGTGCCTCGCCGCCGATCCCTGCACAGGACAACCCACTGTTAATTCCTCTTCATTGCTCTGCAGAGGCAGTAATGTCACCTCCTGGCTCGAATTTGGCGTCCACCACTGATAAATTGAGCTGCGCAAAAACAAAATGCAGGCATTCTCTGCGCAATCCTCTCCACCATTCTGCTCCGTCCTCAGCTCAGCTCGGGGTCGACCCTTCGGCCCTCGAGTTTTCTCACTCGTTTCTTAGCTCCCTGCCGAGTTTATTCAACCAGTCGTCCACGGAATCCATCATGCGCACTCGTGGTGTGTCGCGCAGAGGCGGTTCTTCTTCCTCCAGGGGTCGAGCTGGTCCCTCCGCCTCGCCTCTGGTCATACCCATCTCATCCGCCTCCCCTTCATCTCCGCCGCCCTCTCCCACCAGGCCTGCACCCAACTCTTCCTTTCAGAATTCGCGGTTCACCTTCCGTAGTCGTCTCCACCAACCCATCATCACCTTCACTACGACCATCATGGTTTCAGAGGAAGCCGAGGAACCAGTTGACCCCATCAGCTCGTCCACCCCCTCCCCTGAAGGTAGCCTTTCACAGGAAGCAGATGTTAATCCACCCCCCTCTGCCATGCACATGCAAGAGGACTCCCCGCGGAATGTGGAGGTGTCTGGCACGCCGATTGTCGATGAGACGGAAATCATCGCCTGTGGTCCAGTTCAGCGAAATTTTGGAATCATGCACCTGCTCACTCAAACGGAAGAAAGTGTTCGTGACGAAGAGGAAGAGTCTCCGCCTGCTGCTCCAATTTCCGCACCTGCCCGACACTCCGACCCGCAAAGCTCGGGCAAGTAAGTGTTCTTTCGGTCCATCTGGTCTTACATTTTTGCAGATTCTGGCTCAACACCCTCTCGGCAAGCTCTTCACATGCTTCGGGTTGCTTTAAATTCTGGGCTGAGGCCGACCTCAAACCCCATTCCTCTTCAGCTAATATTCACGCTTCTATGTATGGCTGGGAATTTTTGCTGGTTCGCTTCCTCTGCTTGGCTTCCCCAGCAAGCACGAAGCTTTTTTGTAATGTCCACTGTAATGTTCATCACACGCCTGCTGCCTGGTTTCTCTTCTTTTTCTACAGGCATAGTGCTCATCTTCTGCTCTCGAGTCTCTAAGCTAAGGGCCAGGAAACTAGCCCTCTGAGGCGCTGTCCTCGTTGTAAATATTTTCCACTTTTTTTAATAGATTTAGCTCTGATTCAAAAAAAAAAAAAAAAAAAGAGTTAATTTAAATAAATTTTAAATGATTTTAGATAGTATAATTTAATTAATCAATGTTTTTGAATTTTTCTAGGGATATATTTGAGTAGATTTTACTCAAAATTTGACAAGAATTCCTTGAAATAGTAGATTTTATTCAAAATTTGACAAGGATTTTTTGAAGTAGTAAGATTGAGTTTTATGATATGCAGAATCAGAGTGCCTAGGGGTATTTTAGGAACATTGAATCCATTTAAGCATTTAAAAATGTATTTTAAACAATGAAAATTCAGAATCTCACTAAAAATTACACCACAAAATTACGGCTAAAAACACAAAAACGTCCCAGGTTGGTAGGAGCGAGAGGGGTTATCTTACGCCCTAGCGATAAATAAGAGTTACAATTTGCATGGGGATTAGGTACCTCAACCAATAACCAAACAAAATACTTGGCTCTATGGCAAGGGTTAGAAATAGCTATAGCAAAAATGAATTTGTGAGATAATGGTCGTTGGTACCTCAATGATAGTAATCAAACAAGTAAGGAAATTCAAGGAAAATCTTGCCACTCCCAGCTCTCCCATTTTGCAAAGGATAACACTTCAGATAAGGCATTTTGAGGAAACATAGTTTTATCGTGTATATTGAAACTTGAACATAGTGGTTGATGCACTTGCGAACAAGGGAGCAACCTTGGATCAAGGTAAGTTGGAGCAGGATCAAAGTCAAATATCCTATATAAATTTTCCATGACTTGTGTAATCAATGTTCGTGTCAATAAATATGAGCAAAATGGTTTTAATGGTCGTGGATCAAATCATTGGATAATATCGCATTAGCAATCTAAATCAACATTTAAGTCCCCTTTTATCATTTAATCGCTTGCTCAAAGGGAGAGTGGATTGGTGGAGGACATCCGACTTGATGACAACCGCCACTAGTTAACACATAATGGAACTTGGAAGGACACTTAGCAATAGGTTGAATATTTAGGAGGTGCAAGGTGGAGGATGTAGGCAAAGCTGCCTATAGCCCTGAAGGGGCAAGCATGTTATTTCATATCTGAGTTAAATGTGCAACATCTCTTTATTGACCACTACTGAAAGGAATTAATAATGGTGAATTATATGACTAGTGTCATGGATTTGGTAGGTCATAAATTAAATGCCCTTAAATGGTGACCTCGTAGCAAGAGTGATGCAACAAATCATAGAGCAATTAATAAAATGATAACAGTGGTAATCTAATTGCAAGCATTGAGCAGAGCTGTAGGCAAGTCAGATGCAACAGGTATTGTCCTAAGCATTTCAATGTGCACGAGAGCTTTAATAGCGACAAGCGAATTGAAATCCCTTGAACAGACAGGAAAGGATGAATAATTTATTGGAAAGATTGTAAGAGGTCATGGATACCATGCTAGACCTCATGAAGCAAAGGAGCGACATGGAAGATAAGCAAAGAGAGGCACAATTGGCACTTTTGGATTAAAAAGATGAGTTGTTGCGTCAAAAATTTGAGAAATTGTAGGTAATCACGGAAGCGGAGGTGGTTGTTCTAGATATCAGGATGAACAAGCTGGAGGCAGACTTCAACAGAGGAGCAAAGGGCCATCAAGATGATGCAGAATACGAAGAGGAACTGCCAAGAAAGAAGGCTCGAAGCACAATTGAACGAGAATTGGAGGCTCATGACAATGTTGTTGAGCAGGAAAAAATAGCTCTTAAAGTTAGACCATCAGTGCCAAGATAATTTGACCTTTTCTTACTCCTATTGATGTATTGCAAATTTATGTTGTTATTAGGAGTTTATTTCAAGGTTTATAGTATAAAGTAGTACAAAATAGCGGATAAAGAATACATAGCGCAAGAAAGAAATATTTTGGACATGTATGCGCAGTGCAACATCAGAGACAGTTGAATTATGTAAAGGCTCTAGCCTACAATCCATATTTTACTTATAATACAAACATGTTACACATTCCTTTAAAAAAAATAAAAAATAAACTAATTACTTACATTGCATCATTTTATATAAGTATAAACATAAGTATTTTAAAATTAAATATATTTTCCCCACGAAGGGTGTGTATGTATCGAACATCCAGTTGATAATGAAGGTTGAACACTTAATACATAGTGGCAGGTTGCCTACACCTAGCAGCCTACATGGCTACCCCGCCACAACCAACCTTGTTCCAGGCAAGGCAAGGCATTTATGGTTTCAAGTGTAATCGTGCGAAGGGAGATGGGCATCCTCTAGATCCATAAATCTCACACCATTCGAATTAGGCTGACAATCATGGCTTTGTAAGGTCGAGGACACCACTATAATTTTAAGTAGAGGGAGATACCTCGTTGTGTAACTTATAGGAAACCTCGGCAAGTTCTCGATGTCTTTAATTATGGAGAGCACCCCTTTGGTCCAACAATGCAAAGCTAATGAATCCATCTCACAGGCGTTATGTCTTGCATTCATGCTTCCAATCAATCCTTGTAGCTCTCGACTCTCAATGATCATCTGTGTTTCCCACCTGTGAGCTATTTCACTCAAGTTCAGACTCTTATTTCACATCCCCTACACTTCATTTAAAGATTGATATCTCTTCTTGCTCCCAGTGCTTTCTCCAATCTAAAATTTTGGATCTTGTCTCTTTGTTCCCTTTCTCGACCCTATTTTGTTGCAAGATTCTTCATGTTTCCCTCTTTGCAATTTTGACTCTCTCTTTATGTTATCAATTTGTGTGGCCCGCCACTCCCTTGTTTCACCCTATTGTCCTCCATTCCCCCCTCCTGTGATCTACCACTCACTTTGCGCTCTTTTCCTATGACAAGCCTCCCTTGCCTCCTTCTTTACCATGGTTCATTATTGCACTATCAATCCTCTTGTAAGAATCCATCGAGGCAAACCCAGTTAGCCTCCCTCTCCTGGCGTGCCCGCCCCTCCCCCCCCCCCCCCTCTCTACATGCCACTTGCACTTAAGCCTTTGCTAGATCTCCAATGGATCGATATCAATGCATTATTCTAAAATTCCTACAAAGAGCCATTGTTGACATAGAAGGGCAAGTCCAACAATCAAGAAGATTCGTTCCAGATCACCATGTTGAGAGAGAAACCTGGGACTAGATTCCTAACATAGTGAATTCCACCAAAGCAAGGACTTCCACCTAAATGTAGGCAATCAACATGTACTAACATGTTAAAACACTCATGGGTTGTGTCCTTACATATAGGGTAGAGGCCCAACAAGAGCTCCTCATTTGCATGCCAGATATCATGGGGAAGATGCACAATATGGATGAAAAACTCAATCATCCTTTCAAGAAAATTTCAGGTACCAATCTGCCACAGTCAGATACAAGTGGGAACCCTCCCTTTACATCTCAAGCACAAAAAATGGTAGCATGACAACACTCTCAACTCATATTTTGCTCTATGTCTTGTTTAAAGATGTATTTTTGCCTCTTGGTCCATGTATTTTTGTCCATGTTAAGCTCTCTCTCCATCTTTGGTTTAAACTCTTATACCCACAAATCATAAACAATGAGAGTAATATGAAATTGTTTCTTTTATGTTACTGGTTTGGTCTCCCTAGTGGCAGACCAGAAAATTCCATCTATTATGTAACCTTGTTTTTTATGGAGCAATATGATATATCTCCTCTGATATTACGATATATATATATATGTGTCTGTGTGTGTGTGTGGTGGTCTGGTGTGGGGTGGGGGGGGGGGGTTGAAATAATCAATATTACATTTTAATGAATGAAAGATATTTATGATTAAAAATTCACTCTTTTGTGGAGTGGTCATTGTGAGAGGGTTATAACAAACTATGGAGCGGTAATGAACGTTGCATTAATTTAGGGTTTAGGAAAGCCATCAAACAATTAGGTTAAAACTCATGCATTGTAGCATGGATTGAAGATCGCTACAAATTATGGAGTTCAAACTTTGAACATGGTGGGAGTGTAACATCCCCATTTTGTTCTTTGGATTATATTGCTTATATAGCAATTTATATGTTGTTGTTGCAAGATGAATTGGATAATCAAAGACAATATATATGCATCTTATGTTCTCATTATGAAAGAGTTGAACAACTAACTAGGGATATGAGCATTAATACGAACCATGATATCGTGAGTGGAAACTAGTGGGGGAGCTAAGAAGGGAGTTTAAACCTATCGAATGAACCCTAGCCATCTTTTCCAAACAATTTTATAATGACCAATTTCATTTTTGAGAGATATCATCCCAACTTCCCTCATTGACTTGGCATACCAATTATTGAATGAGGTTGGTGGAAGGATCATCTTCCACAATAATTAGAGGAATGAGCTAAGTCCCATCACCTACAAAAACTTCAACCTTACCTTTGAGGACATGCTTTGGAAAGTGTGCCCAAAAATTGAAGGGCATGTGCATGGATGGAAAAAATCATTCATTCGATGGGATGGGAGAGGAGAAAGAGCACCCTCCTGAGTGTGTGGGAGTAGCATGCAAATGGGTATGTAATGAGTCTGGTAGCAAAGGTGCATGAGTGAAAGAGAAATTTGTGCACGGAGAGATCCATCTTCAAGTTAGTTATTCTCAAGAGAAATTCAAACAAGTAAAATCTGAGTTTGTTTCCTTTACTTGAGTAAGGATGCTCCTGAGCATTTTGAGTGTGAAAGGATCATGATTGATGCATAGTTACACGTGCACAAGTAGCACAAGGAGAGAGAATCTCGAAGGGGTTATGGAGCAGTGAAGAGATTAGAGATTCCCTTAAGTGATGTGCAAATTAGTAGAGGAGCACCCAAAGTCATGGAGGCCATGCACTTAATGGGAAGAGGATTTGGTATTGATATCTCGCTTATGAGGGAATGTTTCCTTCACCTACCCAAAATTTATGAGCGTTAAAGAAGTTCCCTTTTTGGTATCATAACTTTGCTAGGGGGTGGCTAGCTCTAAAGAGATTGATGTGCCGTTGAGCCCATGATTGGGTGGAAAATGGCTTATTCCGAGTTGGTTGGAAACTTATATTTCATATAAGTGTTTTTTTTTTTTACTTTCTTAGAATATGTGCATTTGACTTTACTTGATACCCTTGTTTAAAGAATGAAAATGTCTCTGTGACAAATCTCATGGACGAGTAAATTATGAATACAATTACATGTAAATGCATTTTGAGTTGATTTGCATAGATAAAATTATTTCCAATTGTGAATCATGTCTATTAGTATGATGAGGGGTTGCCCAACAATAGGGAAAACCCCATATGCATGCATTACATGGACAATTGACTTGGTAGATATAATTTTTAATTTATATGTTGAGTTATAATGATTTTAAGTGATATATGTACGAGTGAATATTGAGCAATGTTTGTAGACATGCTAAGAGACCATTTTGGTGGTTAATATAGTTCCATTAGCCAACAAGCCTAAATTAATCACCCTTGGATGTAAACTACTTGAGAGAGCTCCATGGAAGTCTTTAATGCAAGTAAAGTTCTTTATTTGTAATAAGTCACTTTACCATACGTGCACCTAAATTGAATGAATATGTTGAGTGGTAATGTGATATGAAATTAAAATTGAAGGTTTCATGTAAAGTTTTGCAATCTAGTTGATGTCTTATGGGCAATGGACCATGATTGAAAAAGAACAAAAACTAAGTAAAATTTTTCATATTTCAATAATTAAAAATGGACAATAAATGACATCACAACACGACAATTTGATGACAGAGTTCACCCCTTCTGGGCTACGTCTCTGGGTCGAGCTTCCAATGGTGGCCCTTTGTATTATATGCTCAAAATTGATATTACATCAACATACAATGCTCAAATTGCAAAAATAACACCGTCATTGTGTCCAGAATGCCCAAAAACCCCTAAATAGGCTCTTCTTGGGCTCAAAAGCGCCGAAAAATGGCCAAGTTAGGCCTCCTTCTCCATTTCCCTACTAATTATTCTACAAATCCCCCCCCCCCCCCCCCCCGCGCAAAATTGGCAACAAATTGCTCTTTGGTGGACTAGTAAGGCGAAATTTTAGCCACCGGCAGGTCGCAAGTTTGACCCACGATTCTCCTTGTGTCGAGTGCAATTTGTAGAACTGTTAACCAGTTTTTTAAATCAAATTGGGTTGCACCCCTATTTTTTTCACCCTCTAATCAGTCAAATGGAAACCTATATGACCATGGGGCATAAGCCATAGGCCACATTCCTCCCGACTTTGCTCCTGGTCACCTGCCACTTAATGGAACTATGGGTTAGGACGCGGGCAGGGTGCCACACACCCCTCCCTCCTGCAAACTTTGTTGGTGGTCGTGTTATATAATGGAACCATGGGATAGGTGTGGGCAAGGTTCCACGCGCCTCGCCCCTCCTATACGACACCTATGGTCATGTTAACTACCATATGTTATAGGGTTGGGTTGGCCAGGCCCTCCCCCCAATGCCAATTCCGTTTGAATTTAAATATAAATCTGTTGCATAGTTATAACAAGAACCAATGTGGCATATTGGTAGAGCGATCAGTTTGTAACATGGAGGTCATGGGGTTGAACCCCGCGGAGGCTCACCCAGTGTATAAGCCAAATTTTGGCATCATCCGGAGTGCCCGCCCTCCTGGGCTGCGTCTTCAAGTCTAGCTTCTAATGGTGGTTCTTTATAATATATGCTAAAAATTGAAATTACATCAACATGCAATGCTCATTTTACAAAAACAACACTGTCATTACGTCCAAAATGCCCAAAAACCCATGAGTAGGCTCTTCTTAGGCTCAAAAAGGCAAAAAAATGGCCAAGTTAGGCCTCCTTCTCCATTTTCCTACTAATTATTCTGCAAATTCCCCCCCTGCAAAATTGGCAACAAAATGCTCTTTGGTGAACTAGTAAGGTGAAATTTTAGCCACCCGCAAGTCGCAGGTTCAACCAATGATTCCCACCATGTTGGATGCAATTTTTAGAACAATTAACTGATTTTTATAATCAAATGGGATTGTGCCCCTATTTTTTCGCCCTCTAATTTGTCACATGGCAACCTATATGACCATGGGGTGCAAGCCTCCTGCTCCTGGTCACCTATCAGTTAATGGAACTATGGGTTGGGGCATGGGCAAAGTGCCACGTGCCCCACCCTCTTGCAAACTCCGTCGACGATTATGTTATATAATGGAACCATGGGCTAGGCGTGGGCAAGGTGCCATGTGCCCTGCCCCTCTTTTTCGGCGCCTACGATCACGTTAACCATCATATGTTATGGGGTTGGGTTGGTCAGGTGCGCCCATTGGGCCGACCCTCCCTCCAACGACAATTCCATTTGAACTCAAATATAAATTCGCCGCATAGTTATAACAAGAACCAACGTGACATATTGGAAGAGAGATCAATGTGTAACATGGAGATCATGGGGTCGAAACCTGTGGAGGCTCACTCAGCATATAAACAAATTTTGGTCTCATCTAGAGTGCCACGTGGTGCCCTCTGATTGGGCTACATGTCACTCTATGATTGGCCCGAACCAAATCATCTCCGACCAATAAAAACATGCCATTTGATTTTGTACGAGTAGGCCATGTGTCATGTCCTAATTGGCTCCATATTGCTCAGTCATCCTGTTGACTTCAGCACTATGTTAGCGTACAAACTGCCACGTGACATCCGTACACTGCACAGTCAACCCTGCAAATTCACTGTTTGCCCAAAACTTCAGAACGTGATAACTTCCTCATACGATGTTGGATTGAGGTGATTCAAGCGTCATTGGAATCAAAACGACGAGATCTATGATTTGGCATCAATTCCAAGAGAATTTGAGCACTTTTTTTTTTTTAGCATATTTTTGTTCCCCTGGATCACAATGTCCCTAGACTTTAGAATGAATGTTGCACTCTTGTGATAGACTATTTTGATAGATCATTCATCACAAAACATCTATAGTGACTTAAAGTGTAATTACTTGTGGGTATATAGCCACCCCTGTAAATTTAAGATTTGTTTTCCATAAGTATGGGAGTCTCGACCTAGCTTAACATGATAGTTTTGATCTCTTTGATGTCAATGGCTTACAACCTTAATGGCCTGACCCAATATCCCTAATCCAGTGGGACTATTGTATGGATGTTTGATTTGTGCCTTGTATAATTACTTGCTCTTACTCAGTTTATGCACAAGAAAAATGTGGAATTGATGGCTTGTTATTATGCTTTGCATGGAAGCTATCTATGAAATGAACATCTTGGATCATGGTTGAGGGAATAGTTATAGCTCCATGGTTGTTTTCATTCAAGACCATCAAAAGGATTGAGATTTTGTCACATATTTGGATGAATGACATTCATAGTAGGTTGTGATTGAGTATGCAATGGTTGCCATGATATAAATTGGACATTAGCTCGAAGGCTAGCTCCTAGCCTATTGGTCTCTCTCTCTCTCTCTCTCATATTGTAGAAAATTGTAAGAAGTCGTACTAAAATCAGGAAAAAAAAATTTCTTCTACTATTATGCGAAAAGGAAAACAAATGATAGAACCACATGCAATAACATGCAACCATTAAAACACGATGAAAAAAATGATTTTTCAGGGGAACCCAAGTGGGAAAAACCCCTCCGCTGCTTTGCATTAATTCAAATGAAAATATGGATCAGTTACAATGTCTTGCTCCAATCCTGAAGCACACCCTGCACTGCAATTCTGATCTCCTGCTCGCTAACCTACTTTGACCAACCCTTAGCCAAAACATACCTCTGCTATCCTTCTATTTCGTTGTGCAGTCCTTGAGGAAATTAACCCCTAAAAATAGGATAATTCCCTATTTCATTGCACAAATCCTAAAGGAATTGACCACCCGCTCAATGCAAAAACACTACACACTCAACTAGTATACAATTGATAATTACAATGTGCCTTTTTCTCCACTCCAACTAGGCAATTCAAATTCCATGCATGATTGGGACTATTTTTAGTAAATTGATCAGTTAACTATGAGATCAGTGAGTTAACAAGTGTTATAACTACTCAACTGAACTCCTATTGACTCTACAAAAGACTAGAGCTCAATTAACTGAGTTTAACTAACAATAACTCAATTAGATTGCTAAATGTTAACAATAAACCCATGCACAACTCTACTTCTAGCCTATAACTTGAATTTATTGACTTAACTAGTAGACAAAGCCATGTCACTCTAGCTAACTGCAATCCAAGTTATCCTTATGATGTGGAAAATTGAATTTCTCCATTTGACTAAGGCACAAGTCAAATGAAGCCTTTTCTTGCTACTTTTGAACACTCCCTCTTAGCAAGAAAATGGTTTTGCTCCACCCTTATATTGCTCCTGTGGAACTTAAATTTTCCTCTTGAGAATGCCTTTGTCAAAATATCTGCATCTTGCTCCTCTGTGGGAATGTATTGCAACATCATGATTCTCCTATGCACACAATCTCTCAAGTGATGGTACCTGATATCAATGTGCTTGGCCCTGTCATGAAACACTGGATTTTCATAGAGTTTGATACAACTCTAATTATCACAGTAAATCATAATAGGATCCACCTCCTGACTTAAGAGACCAACAAGAACTTTCCTCATCCAAATGCCCTCGCATGTTGCTTGAATAGCAGCCATGTACTTGACCTTTGTTGAGCTGAGTGCCATAGATATTTGTTTTTTTCTATACCAGGAAATAATTGTTGACCCAACATTGAAGATAACTCTTGAATTTCTCTTCATGTCTGATGGATTCCATACCTAATTTGCATTTGTGAAGACTTGGAGCTTCACACCTTCAATGCTCCTGTACCATAGCCCAAAACCCGTTGTGCCTCTGAGGTATCTAAGCACATATTTTGTTGCTTTCCAGTGAAGCTTGGTAGGCTTCACCATAAACTAATTCAACTGATTAATTGCATAACATATGTCAGGTCTTGTGTTCACTAGATACATCAAGGAACCCACCAGTTGTCTGTAGATGGTAGTAACTATTGCCTCTCCTTTAGAAGCATCCTCTTTCCTCCAGTTGGTAGCTAGAGGAGTGTCCATAGGCTTGTAGTCATGCATATGGAATCTCTGAAGTATTTCAGAGGTATACTCGCCCTGACCCACAAACAACTCTCCATCTCCCTACCACGCCTCCAAACCAAGGAAGTAGAGCATCAAGCCCTTGTCCTTCATCTCAAACTCATCCCTTGTTAGAATCAAGTCATCTACATACAAGAATAGAATGAGAAATTTTCCATCTACCATAATGTAGTAGATATTGGCATGTGCTTCACTCTTGGTGAAGCCCAATTCACTGAGATATGTGTCTATTCGAGTGTACCAAGCCCGAGGAGCTTTCTTGAGACCATAAAGGGCTCTCCCGAGTCTACATACATGTGTCTCCCTGTCAAATGTCTCAAACCCCTCAGGCTACTCTATGTAAATATCTTCCTCAACCACTTCATTGAGGAAGGCAATCTTCACATACATTTGGTGGATCTTCCACCCCATCTGTGCAACTAATGTTAGAATGGTTTTGATGGAGGAGTGTCTTGCCACAGGGGAAAATGTCTCCTCATAATCAACTCCCTATACATGTGAGAAGACTTGGCTAAAAATATGGCCTTGTACTTATTAATGTTGCCATCAACTGCATGTTTCATTTTGTATATCCATCTGGAATTGTTCTTTGGTCTTGGGACCACCTCCCATAAATTTTTCTTCATGATGGAGTCATACTCCTCCACAATGGCATTGGGAAATTGCCTTCTCAAATGAAGAAGGCTTAGAATCAATGAGTTCTATCATTATTTCCATATAACTAGTGTATATATCTGGTGATATCCTTTGCCTACGTAAGGATTTAGGAGCTCCCACATGCTCCTATACATCCTGCACTAACCTGCCAGCCTCTCTGGTTCTCTTTCTCCCCTCTCTAGAAGATTATGGTTGAGTGGGTGCCTCCACTCATCCTCCTCCACATGTGGCTGCTCCACAACATCCTGAGGCTCTGACTGAGGCTCCTCCTCCGGTGGAATACTCATCTCTCTCTCTAGAGAGCTTCTCATAGCCTTCTCCTCATCAAATATGACATCTTTCCTCATCACTGTCATCCTGAGTGAGGGAAAATACACTTGATAGTTATGAAGCGTCTCTAAGTATCCTACAAATATCCCCATCTCATTTTTAGGCTCCAACTTTTTCTTGTTATCCTTCGAGACATGATGATAGACTGTGGCTCCAAAAATTAAAAAATGGGATACATTTGGCTTCCTCCCAGAGAAAGCTTCTTTGAGAGTGATCATGCCAAGTCTTTTGTGAGGGCTTCAATTCTGCAAATAAACTATTATATTGCATGCTTCTACCCACAAATATAGTGGCAGTCCCTAATCATGCAACATTGCTCTTGCAACCCCTACAATGCTTCGCTTTTTCCTCTCTACACCCCATTTTGTTGTGGGTTGTGGGGTGCAATCAGTTCTCTTCTAATGTCTTCCTTGGCACATAATTATTTGAAAGAATTAGACACAATTTTTCCTCCATTATCAATTCTCATGGATTTAATTTTATGATCAGTCTCATTTTCAACCAATGCTTTGAATTCAACAAATTTTGCAAACACTTCATCTTTCTTCTTCATAAAATAGATCCAACACTTGCGATACAAGTCATCTATGAAAATTACATAATACTTGTGTTTTGCAACTGATACTGTAGAAAATGGCCCACACACATATGAGTGGACTCACTCCAAGATGGCTCCATCTCTGCTATCTCGGCCCTGGAAGGAGGATTTGGGATATTTTCCAAAAGTGCATCCCTTGCAAACATCATGTTGGTCAAGGGTGCATTTTGGAAGTCAAGTGGTGATTTGCTGCATGATTTTCAAAGTTGCATGGTGTAGGTGACCCATGCACCTGTGCCATATTTCTCCAACATCTCGACTCTAAACATGGTATGCTTTGTTGCTAAATGCAACGCATGCATCCACCTCTAGCTTGTAGATATTTTTCACTCTAACACCAAATTGTTTTACTTGCCCAATATCAACATGCTTAAGAAAATCTTTCCCTTTACTGAACACCACATCATAACCTTTGTTCTCCAATACAGCTACAAAAATCAAAATTTTCTTCATCCTAGGCACACACATTACATTTTTTAGGTGAACATGGGAGCCTGATTCCCTCTTAAAGGTGACAGTACCAATCCCTTCGGTACTATACCTCCCATCATCTCCAAGTTCTATGTGTAATTGTAGGCCCTTCTCCTCCAGGATGCTGAAGAACTCCTTGCTTCATGTCATATGAAATGAGGCATCGAAATCTAAGTACAATACACTACCTCGTACAGTACTTGCCATGCATGCAATGAGGGTGAAATCCAATTCGAATTGTGATGCAAGAGCATCACCTCCTACTCCTCCTACAGGCTTGTTCTGGGATTTCTTGTTGCTGACACTTGGTTGCATATTGTTCATATCCATGGAAATGAAAACATTTAATTTTGTTGAGGTCCTTCTTTTTACCCTAGTTTTGGCTGAATTCTGCCTTGGATTGGGCCTTCTTTCCCTTTCCCTCCAAGGAAAAGTATTCTTCCTCCTCAGGTCTGGCTGTGACAATATATCTAGTGTTTCATTTGATCTCCTCCTGCACCAAATTAGCCCAAAGTCTCTCCCAATCTGGTAGCTTGTCTCTTCTATTAATTGAATCTTGATAGTTGTGCTAGGATTTTAGAAGGCCAAGGAGTGCTAAGCTCACAAGTATGAATGATGGCACATTTTCTCCTACTCCTCCAAGCCCATCTCGAACCTGAGTGAATCTGGATAGGTATTATGGAATGGTTTCATTTTTCTGCATTCGAATGCTCTTGAATTTATCTCTCAATTCCAATTTCCTGGCATCATTGTTGCTCTCGAAGAAAATTGTGAGAGTTTTCCACATTGCAAAAGGAGTCTCCTTTCCATGCAAGTTCGAAACTACAAGATCTTTGACACCCTCTAGAATAATCCTCCTAGCTTTTGTTGTGTCTTTCTTCCATTAAGCAAGTGCTAGTGTGCCTTATGTTGTTGGTTTCAGAATATCAATTTGTGTATATTCCCACACTCCATTGTCATCTAGGACCACTTCCAGCCCGTCTTTCTAAGAACAAAAATTCGAGGTGCCTTCCAATGCATACTCAAGCCTCAATCTGTTGAAATGCATTTTTCATGCACTAAAGAGGACCGACACCAAAAAATTTGCAAATCGAAATTTCTCTAAGAGAAGATTTGGAACATGGTTTCTATGTAGTCTTTCGAAGCTCTGATACCATGTAGAAATTGTGAGAAATTTTCTATTGCTAATTAAATCAAACTGAAATCAAGAGAAAAAAATTTCTTCTACTATTATGCGGAAAGGAAAACACACGATAGAAACACATGCAATAACATGCAACCATCAAAACATAATGACCATAATGATTTTACAAGGGAACCCAATTAGGAAAACCCCCTTCGCTACTTTGCATTAATTCTAATGAGAATATAGATCAATTGCAATGTCTTGCTTCAATCCTGAAGCACACCCTGCACTGCAATTCTTATCTCTTGCTCATTGATCTACTCTAACAAACACTTAGCCAAAATAGGCCTTCGTTATCCTCCTATTTCCTTGCGCAATCCTTAAGCAAATTATCCCCTAAAAAATAGGAGAATTCCCTATTTCCTTGCACAAATCCTGAAGGAGTTGACCACCTACTCAATGCAAAACATTGTACACGCAATAATATACAATTGATAATTACAATGTGCCTTTTCCTCCACTCCAACTAGGCAATTCGAATTCCATGCATGAATGGGAATTTTTTTTAGTAAATTGATCAATTAATTAAGAGATGAGTGAATTAACAATTGTTATAACTACTCAACTGGACTCCTACTGGCTCTACTAAAGACTAAAGCTTAGTTAATTGAGGTTAACTAACAATAACTCCACTAGATTGCTAAATTTTAGCAATCAACCCATGCACAACTCTACTTCTAGTCTATAACTTGAATTTATTGACTTAACTACGAGACAATGCCATGTCACTCCAGCTAACTACAATCCAAGTCATCTTGCTGATGTGTAAAAGTAGATTTCTCCATTTAACTAAGTCACAAGTCAAATGAAGCCTTTTCTTACTACATTTTAACTCATACAAACATGTATGTATATGAATTGATACATAGTTTGGATGCCAAGGGAATGTTTTCGATTGATCATTCCATGGTGAATTTGAGGATTGAGTTCCTGAGCCATGACTTTTTCATTCTACATTTTGATGCATGCTTGTGTTTGAGTCTATTGGGAAATGAAATGATAGAGTATAAAGTTACGAGAGAATGCTTGGGATTAATTGTATGCATACATGTCCATATTGAAGGGGCTTGGTAATAGATTACCTTGCCTTATAGGTGTCTACATATTTGTGCTTTGCATTTTTGAAGTTTTTATTTATGCTACACATGGTTGGATATTGGAACATGAAAGATTTTACATTGACCACCTTAAACAAATTTAGAATAATTTTGGGTGCATTATGATTATGTCTTAAAGCCTTGAAATACATGAGACAATTTCCTATGTTGCTAAGGAAAAATCTTCTTAATCAACACATCACGCCCAAAGAAAACATTTATCACCAAAAAAAAGATTACACCAGTGATAAACCAAGATAAGGAAGGTGTGTATCAACATGATAAAAATATGATCAAGCTAATATGTTGTCGAATAAGTTAGACCAATATGTTAAAAAGAATAAAGAAAAGGTAGGTGAAATGCCGACAAGAAATAAAGGTTTTCTTGATGACAAGGAAAGAAACTCTCGACATGAAAAATTATGAAGGGAAGAAAATTGGTGAAGAGAAAAGTAAATTTCAATGAAAAATAAAATATTCCACTCCTAAACATCAACAAGAAACAAGTAATTCTTGGCAGAGCATTCGCGAGAGGAAAATATTCATTGGTGATAAAGAGAATTCTTACTAGTGTTAAAGATAAAGATAATGGCTATAAATGAAAGATGCGTCAATAAGAAAGAAGATAGATCCTATAGCTATAAAGAAAAAAATTCTAATCGAAACATAGAAGAGTATCAATGTGATGAAAATAGTTATGATGCATTACCATAGAGAAAATAAATCATGGTGATATGTCATGATGGTGAAAAGTCTTTGAGAGCGATGAGCCATTTCGCACATAGGAAAGGTTTGTCATGCTATATGAGGTAGGATGGTCACATGTATCAGTTGCAAGGGCAAAGAGTTTAGGCCCACAAAACTTGTAACCAACACTGAAAGATTTGAAGGTTTGGAAGTTGAGTTGTGTCACAGCCAAACATAAGATTGGATGTGATATGTATAGGGAATGCCACATGTCAAAATATTTCCATTGATGATACATCACATATCCAAACCCTTTTCTAATGCAATAAAGAAAAGGGACCCAAGTGGGATGTTGGGGCAGGTAATTGCAGATGCGAAGTTGGAGGTGTGAAATGTCATACCTTGAAAGTTCACAGGATTGTGAAATGGGAGGAAGCTCGAGTAGCGTCATAAGAGAAGCATTTCACCACGTGATACTTCATAGCCATAATATTTTCCATCGTGACAAATAATATTATAAGGTGTAATACAAGGATTGATAACATAGACTTTACAAGTGATAAGCCAAAGACAAAAGGGTTCATGCCTCAATTAGTGTGAGGAAAATAAGGTTTCATATAAGTATGACATGACACTATATGAATGCCAAGTAGTCCATGCTAACATTTCTAGAGTACAAATGTTGATATAGCTGAAGAGAAAGGTCAATAAATGTTGGTAATATTTAGAAGGCCATAACTTTATACCCATAACTTAGATTTAGACAAACTTACAATTGATGAAAAGCTATTGACAATCACAATATGATCGTGAGTTGAAAATTAGCTTTCAAGTTCATGTTTAAGATGATTTTTTTTATTATGCCACCTCCTTAATGTTGCTGAGGGGGTTGGGTATGTTATAAAGATTCTTAAAATGTGTTAAGGCACATGGATCTAAACACTTCTCCACTGGATGTTCTTTTAGCTTTGATACTAGAGTGGGAAAAATAGGAATCTCAAATCTTCTCCACCATTAGCTTGTATCATATCCCAAGGTAGAATAATGCCTTGGTTGATACTTACGGTAATCAAGATTTTTTTTTTTAATGGAAAAAAAGGCTTGTAATTTCTATTCATTAGAATCACGAAGAGAGATTACATTCTGTATATACACAAAATATTTTAGGTATTTGTCCTTTAAGAAGGAAACCAAAAATCTGCCAAAGTAAATCAATAAATAGATTTGTAGCTTTCATCCACTAATGTAAGTACATTTCGACAGATAACCATGCAACTTTGAGACACCATAAACTGGCACATATCCAAGGTTTTAGACGACTGTCTACATATAAAAAAGAATAATCCCCTCACAGTAAACATGGAGTATTGTGAATAATCTAACCAAAAAACAACTTAGCAACCAACACTTTCGAGAATAAAGCCTCCAAGAATGTACATAAGATATTATTGTCCATAAAGATAAAATTTGTGAAGGATCCATCATTCACTTGCATGGTAGGAATAAAAAATTACTTGTACATATTACCCCATCCAAGAATATATTGTATCACAAAAAAGATGTATGTTCCAGCAAAAAACCCGAGTTAAAAACTATGCATAGATGTAGGAGCCCGTGTATAAGGTTGTCTCAAGCTACATAGACAGGTCGCAAAGAAGGTCTGGGAGGGTGATAGACATACTCAAAATATTGATGTTGTAACGACTCTATTACTGACCAATGATCCTTCTTCAGAAGGAGGCCATCCTTTGACAAGAAATCAACGAAATGGTTCCTTTCTCTATATATATGAGAGCATGAAAACATAATGAAGGAATTAATGATACGTTTGATCTCCTTAAGAATAGGCAATATAAGAATGTTCTTGCATGCAAGTAATCATACAACTACTTTAAGAATCAAGGATATAATCATTGATGGAAAGTTGGACACTAACACCATCCCCTCAATTGTTCATAAAGGTTGAGACATGTACTTATGGTGGCACATAGTGTATCAAATCGAAGGATTGTCTTATGGCAAGGAGGTCCTAATGATCACTATGTGACATTTTCTCATGTACCACTTTGTTTTATTTGTTTGATTTTTGAATTAACCAATAAGCTCCCAATGATCATACTTTTGTCTTATATTTTGGCTTATTTCAAATTTGAGTGCTCTAATGCCGCATGACACAAGCCATTAATTTGATCCACCTTCAAATTCGCTACTCCGCTAGCCATCCATCTCAACCTAGAAACTATTCCTAGTTTGCAGACCCTTTCCTTAAACATGTTCAAGTAAAAGGAAAATTTATGGAGAAAATTTGTGTTGAAAGAAATTGAGACGTCCAATGTTTCGGGTGAACACTTCACCCATCACCAAGGACAAGAAGCGAAAAACAAAGCCGAAGAGGAAGAGAGACCTAACCAATAAATAATGGTAGTACGAGGAAAGAGATGTTAGGAAATTAATACAATTAAATAGAAATAGGAACAATAAAATAAATGAGGGGAGCTATCATTTGAAAAAGATTTATAATTCCAATAAATATTAATAATAATAATATTATTAGGAAAAGTATTATATTAATATAATATAACAATAACTAATAATAATAATAATAATAATAGTATGTATGTATGTATTATTAATATTATTATATTAATGATTATTGCAATAACTATTATTAATATTAATTGTTAATATTCTAATAAAATTATTGTTAATAATGGGGAGGCAAGAGCCGAAGGGTTTATATTTTGCCCCAACAAAGAAAGGGAGATTCAATACGCTTAGGGATTAAGGGTTTCAAGTAATAATCAAGATTAATATTTAGCATTGTGGCAAGGATTGGAATTGGCGCTTTCAAAGGAAATACATCATCTAATGGTTTTTGGTGATTCGATGATTTTAATTCAAGAGCAAAATCAAAGGACCTCTAAGCATAAGCAAGCCCCCATTTTGCAAAAAATAAGTCTTAAATTGCAAAATTTGAAGCAATAGGCTTCTTCCATGTTAAGAGACATCTCAATATGGTGGCAAACTCTTTAGCCAATAAAGGTGACACTTTGGAACAAGGAGTTGTGACTATGGGTGATGGTCATCCAATCCTAAATCCATTACCATGAGGAATATAAATCAAGTCCAAATGATGAAGGCAATAAAGGGAATTAATACTTGTATAAGTAGACAGGACACAATCTGCCTCATTGTCGGAACATATCTTGATCACTTGTTAAATACAATATTATTTCTAATGTATTGGTGATTGCTACCCTATGTTGAGGGCTAGGATCATGCAACCACATGTATCACATATGTAATGCATTGTTTGCAATTGGACAGATGGAGGGTGGTCTCTGTGGTTAATAAATTTGACCATACGGGTAGAGTTAGCATTCCCTCACCCTAGATGTAACACACATGCTTGAAATTTCAGTGTTCAATGGAGATCATTTCAAGATGAACAATTTCCATTATGGCGATGGACCATATTGTTAGGCAATTGCATGTGATCTAGTGTAGCAATGGAGGTGCAAAGAGTAGCATCAAATTGAGGAAGGTTGACCTACAGGGCTATGAAATGTGAAGGAGTGGGCATGCTATAACAAGGTTGTTAGTTATATTAATAGTTAGCTAGGGTAGAAAGAAAGTTTGACACAGGGAATTCTGAATGGCAAGTCGCTCCAGTGTCGATGAAGAGGATAACGGTTTCCTATTAGCGCAGATGGCGGGCACTATGGAGTTTATTATCACTCTGATTTCACAACATGCGAAAATGATTCTATCAGAGTCTCGAGCTCACTTTGAGCTTTTGACCCAGAAACTGAGTACAATGGAAATTAAACTAGGTAGGTTGTAGTTGGCAACCGAAATGTTACAATTCAAATTGGATAATTCGGTTTCTATGTCAAATGAAAAGGAACTTGGTCTTCATAGTGATGAGTTCGAAGAATTCACAGTGTAGCGGAAGGTAACTCCATATGCACATGATGTGGATGTTGCTGATGAAATTGCAGGTTTTGTCTCATCTCCTTCCCAGTTAGAGCCAGAACCTCATGAAAATCAAGTGAATGTTGTTTTTGGGGAGAATGTAGAAGGCCAGTTTACTTTGGTCAGTTGATCTTATGATATGTAAATATATAGTAATATTAGGAGTTTTTGGGAAGTTGTATAAGGATAACCAATTTAGACTAGTTGAATGTAATAAGGGTGATAAATGCAACAATTTCATATGAAACTTTTGTATCTCAACATAAGAAATTTTGGCTAAAGATCTACAAGGTTATGGCCTTCAAACCAAAATATTTTAATGCAAATCCATAATTGTCTCTTTAAAAGAAAATATTATTAATATTAAGTATTAAAATCGTAATAGATATAATAATAATAAACTAAGATAAACCACCGTTGCTTGTTCGAAACGTCGATTATAAAGAAACCTAATGCGATGTATCCAAAAGATAATCTACATAAGATAATAATATCAATAATAAGAATAATGTCATAAACATAATATTATAATTGTTATTAATAAAATATAATTGTAATTATTAATATTAAAATCAAAGCTAGGGTCATGGAAAAAGGGGGAATATAATATAATGATTAATATCAATATATTTTATTTTGGCACCAACTTGTGCATGTTGACCCAGAAATTTCTTTCTTAAGTGTTTTCATATTTTGATTCCCCCTTTTTCCATAACCTTGATTTTAATATTATTAATTATAAATCAGGGTTATGGAAATAGGGGGAATCAAAATATGAAAACACTTAAGACAACAATTTTTGGGACAACATGCACAAGGTGGGACCAAAGAAAATATATTAATATTAATTATTACATTATATTCCCCCTTTTTCCATGACCCTAGAAAAGCCTAGGTCAATCTCAAAACAATTGAGGAGGAGAACCCATTACATTATTAATATTAAAATCAGGGTTATGGAAAAAGGGGGAATCAAAATATAAAAACACCTAAGAAAGTAATTTCTGGGTTAACATGCACAAGGTGGGGCCAAAAGAAAATATATTAATATTAATTACATTATATTCCCCCTTTTTCCATGACCTTAGAAGAGCCTAGGTCAATTTGAGAACAATTGAGGAGGAGAGCCTAGATGCTGTCAAAGTGGTTTGAGAACCAAAGAGCCCCTTTCTCCAAATTTACGATGATTTGGAGTGTCAATCCCACATATGAGCTACCCAGAGGATGAGTAATTGAAACCTGTATTAGAGCTCTTTACAAAACTCCCTGGAAGATGAACGCCTAGTCGCCATAGTGGAATTCAAAGATAAAGCAATAACCAAATTAACAGACCACAAAGGTGGTGGATCAATCTAAGAAACAAAATCAATCATGAATATGATAGGACCTATACGAGAGATGGATTTATCACCAATTCTTCTATCCATCCACATGATCCTCATCATTCTATCATTAAATTTCCACCACAACTTCTAAAGAAAACCATCATGATTTTGAGCGAAGGTCGATTCCAAGGCCAAGGCAAATGAATATAGTAATAGCACACATGCGAGGAGAAGGGAGCAACATATGCATGGCGTCAAATCTCATGTGTTTCCACGTCAAGGGAAATCCAAGTATGATCATGTAACCAAAACATTAATCCTTCAATGAGTTTGTGTAGGATTAGGGTAGCATCACTTAGAATAGGATGGGGAGTAGATAGGGAAGAGCAAGGGGGACATAGGGAAAAAATAAGGGGACATGTATTTAAAAAAGGGAGGGTCCAAGGGGAGAACCAAAACTAATGGCCATATAGTCTAGGGAATTCGGCAGAAACAACCAAAGTCATCGATTTATAACTTGGTCTCTTCCATAAAGTAAGCTTCATTTGCTTGCAAATAAAATTTGTGTTATTGATTATGAGAATAAGTTAGAACTCTTTAGAATGGAAGGATGCAACCAATCCTCTAATTCTTTGAAGCATCCAGGCAAGGGAATTTTCCTTCGGGGGTATCTTCCTTAATGAGATCATGGATTGTAATCAGAGAGTCTCTAAGAATAATGATATCTTTGATGCCTTTGTCTTTAGCAATGAGTAAACCTTGTAGGAGGCCATACATTTCAATGTAATTGTTGGTTTTCCTTCCTAGGCCCCATGCAAATTTGATCTTTATTATTCCATTGGGATTGAGTAATATCTCTCCCCCACCTGCGACCATTGATAATTACAATTATATTTTATTAATAACAATTATTAATATTATTTTTACAACATATTCTTATTTTAATATTATTATCTTAGTTTTTTTATTGTTAGATATAATAGGATTTATAATTAATATTAACAAATTCTTATTAAAATTAACAATTGAATTAATACTAATTATTACATAGTTATTAATATAATATTATCATTAATAATACATAGGAATACTATATTGATATTAATTATTATTATATTGCTAAAAATTTGACTCCATAATAATAATAATATATAATAATTATTATTTTTGGAATTATAAAACATTTTCAAATGATAGTTCTCCTCATTTATTTTATTAGCCTTATTTCAATTTTAGTTTATTAATTTCTTAATGTTTCTTTCTGAGCACTACTATTATTTATTGGTTACATCTCTCTTCCTTTTCACCTTTTTTTTTTACTTCTCGTCCTTGATGATGGATGAAGTGGTCACCCGAAACGTCGAATGTTTCAATTTCTTTTAACACAATTTTTTTCCAAAAATTTCATTTTCACTACCATTATTTATTGGTTAGGTCTCTCTTCCTTTTCACCCTTTTTTTTTACTTCTCATCCTTGATGATGGGTGAAGTGTTCACCTGAAACATCGAATGTTTCAATTTATTTTAACACAAATTTTCTCCAAAAAAATTCATTTTCACTGTGAATTTCAACTATGGAAATCTGTGTTAGAAAATTCATGTTAAAGTATTTTGACTCTTGATTTTTTGACACATCGCTAGCTATTCCACATGTATGGTGAGTGACACTTTCTTCATTAGACCTCTCCTCAAGTATGAGTTATTCCCTGACATCCTAATTTGTTGATCCACTACTAGTCGTCCGTGTGGAAAACAATAAATGCTTTGTCTACCATGTTTTTCAATTGATTGTTTATCTCCCGACAACCCCATTTAACTCTACTAATTGGCCATGTATGGCTAGCTCTTGCTAGAAAAGTCCTTAAAGTAGCATCCTCTCTCTCTCTCTCTCTATATATATATATATATATATGCCCTAATTTCCCTAATAACCATTTATTCTCCCCTGGAAAAACTATGCGTTGTTTCTTCAAATACTTTCATGTCCAACTAACACTTCTTATCCAATGTCCTAAACATTCTAATGTGGGAAGAGTCTCTTGTTACCCTTCCTAGTCTTGATACCTTGATCCCTAGACATAGTGTCATAACGTGTAGATAACGCCATCTGCATCTATTGGAAACACTGGGGGGGGTGAATCAATATTTCATTGATGTTAACTACTTGTCTTTTAAAAAATTTAATGCACATAAATCATGAAACACAAATCTTTACATAAGAAACACTTATACAATTTTTATTTTTAAATATTTTGTAAACTTCCTTATATAAAGTAAGCACCAAATTATAACTTTCATAGGCACTAACCCATAGGGAATTTCATTCCCCTAGCTAAGAACCAACTCAAAAATGTAGGCACTAACCTACAAGAGACACCAACTCCCCCAGTTGAGCACCAACACAAAAAAGTGTAGGCATCAACCTATTATGTCTTCAAGTTGTTCCTTAGATATGTCATCTATAAATTCTATTCCTCAACAAATTCTTTAGTGAGTGTCATCTAGCCATTCAACCCTCAAGTTTACACCTTCAAGCTTGATTATAGCCACTTGACTGTTACACCTTAACTTTTTGCTCTTTAACCAGGCTTCTTGACTTGGCTCTTTCGACTTGATTTCATACATGTCAATTCTTTGTATTTGATCAAAAAGGGGTATTCCCCTCTCACACTTCAACTTCCTCAACTCTTGTTGTTAACTATTCAACTATCATTTCTTAGGCTTATTATATCATCAAAAATAAGGTGTGGCCAACAACGCTGTAGATTTCTTTTTGCTACATAGGGATTTTCAACACACTTGGAACTAGACATGCCTCTACAATCTTCAAGGTCTGCTTCATGCGGCCTATCAACCATTGCACTAAACACTCGCCCTTATGCATCCCATAGGCCTATCACAAAAAATATCCATGATATCCATGTTCTGATTGCACCTCTATCCACAATAGGGCTCTGCCCTATCATTACCATGACATCACAAATACTTCAACTAGAAACTCCCTTAACATTACCTTAGCCAACCAGAATCAACCTTTAAATATCCCTACGACATAGCTCAACCACTTTAAAAATCAGACAAGAACTTGGTCTATAACAAGCCTATAATTTTGGCCACAAACCAAACTTAAACTCGACCTTCAAAAGTACCAGAATCTAGCCTTCAAACAAGACCTAAAACTTGGCCTCAACAAGACTGAATTTCGACCGTAAATAGGGTTAAAAATCACCTTCAATAGGGTTGAAACTCAACCTATAGAACATCTTTGTAACTCGCCTTCTAATTAGGAAAATAAACCTTCCCAAAGTGCCAAAAAACCTTCCAAAAATGTGCCAAAAAAAAACTTACCACAAAAAACCTCTCTAACTCGGCTTCACTTCACTTGGTTCATGAGGTGTGAACCTCATAATTTCTCCTTCGCATGCTTATATATACTTGAATTAAATTTTTCTAGTCAGTCCTAGGTTCCTCCACATAATGCCTATATATAATACATTGGACCCCCGAAAGCAACACCAACTTGCCCATTGATTAGGGCAACTTGTGCACTAGCTGGGTTGACTTGGAAAATTGTATAATGAATATTCAAAAAAAAATACAATCCCCAACCGTGAGGAGTTAGATGGAGTGCCATATACCATTGGAAAGGTCTCATAATGGGCTTTCCAACCATATATATTATGATCTAATTTGAGCTAGGTAATTGGACTAAAAATGAATTCAAAGATATGGTATCTAAATGGGACATTAAAAAA